>JAVHYY010000196.1:0-121030 GCA_035221665.1 Okamejei kenojei | reverse complement strand
TGGCTCTCTTTACCTCATCCATCTCCTCCCTCCATTTTCTCTCTCCCCTCCCCCCCCTCTTCCTTATGTCTTCCCTTCTTTTTTTCCTATTTCCTGGCCTTACCCTTGATCAATTCCTTCTTCTCCACTTTTTCGCTCCTTTTCTCATTCACTTTTCTTCATTGCCCATTTTCTCCTTCATCCCATTCCTCTCTTTTCTTCACACATATGTCGCACCCTCTTCGCAGGGAAGCATTTGGTGTCAGAGCTGGGGCTGTCCCTGAAGAGGGGCAAGGGCTGAAACAGTCAACTGTGAGGGGTGCCAGAAGAGAGAGCAGCAGAAGATTGTGGGTCACAAGCCGTGTAATCAACTAAAGAAGGAATGCGATACAAAGCTGCAAGCCAGTAAAAAAATACATGGTACAAACCAGCTACAGGAGCAAGCCATTTAAACTTTATGGCTGGGAAGCTCAATGCTCCAGAGAACTCCATTTCTCTTAAGTTACCGGCCAGTCTATGACCCATCTGGGGCATCAGGAGCCATCTATTAGGACCTGGAGGTGAAGTTTCCAGCGGAAACGCTGGCTGCTAAAATCACAGCAGTCCCAGGACAAAACTGATGGGGTTGATTTGCCTGAGAGTTACGTGATGCTCTAGCGGCAGACTGTGTAATACTAGTGGAGAGATTTTTTTTTTTACAGTTTCAGGAAGAGCATTCATCAAGAAGAAGTGCGGAAATTATGCAAGACAAGTAGCACAAGGGCCACAAATTGCGTTGGGGGACCTCCCGAAGCAGGTGAAAGACCCTGCATGAGGAGCAGGGCTATAGGCCTGATCAAGGTTCCAAGACACCTTTAAAACCCAATTCAACAGCGGCAGCTCCCCTACACACCCAAGCATCGGAGCTATGGAAGGGACCATCTTGGTGGTGAAAGCTCGAAGGACGGCCACATGCACAGCGGTCTTTCAGACCATGGCCCAGCCCGGCCTTCATGGAAAAAAACGCGCCAACCCCACAACGCAGCAGCAACACTAATTACCAGAGAAAACAAACTGCGGAGACAACCCACCACAACACGGTAACCATGGAGGTAGGTGGTCTGGTTGTCTAAAAAACTTTGCATGTCCGATTCATTAATGGGGGCGTTAGGTTGCACTTGTTTCATCATGTGTGCTGCACTTTTATCCTTCTGAACCTTTACATACTCGGAAGTTATCAGAATTACAAAATTAAATTTGTATAGACGAACTACCGTCCCTGTTCAGGCATACGCCTAGCAAGGAAGTTCATACTTCACAAAAAAGAGAGAAACAGCAGGGCCATGCTGAACTGTTAAGACTAAACACAAAAGGGATGAGAAAACAATCAGAGAATTCAAGAGTTCGTATCAAAGATATTTATAAAAAAACTAAAAAAGATGGTGGATTGCCGTATCATTACAGATGTGACCGAACTAAATATACTTGCCGTTCAGTATGCCCATTTCAAAATAGACACGTTTGTCACCACACAGGGTCATTGTATAATACCTGAAAATTTATCTGGATGGGGACGCAATGGCAGTATGCCTTATCCAATGGGTTGTCATCAGCACCCAGGCTATTACAAATTTATTAAAACCAGCTTTTTAGCATACTTAAAGAACAAACATAACACATATCGTCATGGCTTACTTGACCTTGATGATATTCTCATTGTAGGTGAAAAATTGGAGCTGGCTACATTGTGGTATCAGCCACAACACAGAGATTTAACGTACATCCAGAAAATCAAAATTGGAAACCTCAATAACTTCATGGATTATTTGGGGTTCCACTATTGACTCTGTTCATATGTCTATCACCTTGCCACCAAACAAAGTGACAGACTTGATGGGAGTATGCAAAAGCCTCACTGGCATCAGGGAACCCATCCATTCGGCAAGGAGCAAGAGTGATTGGGAATTGGTGGCTGCGTTCCCAGCAGCACAAGGACCACTCCATATTATTAAAAACCTGGAAGAGGGAAATTTTAGCTCTCAAAAATTCATACATGGCCATTTCAATAGGCCTATGCCAACTACCAGGGAAAGTAAATTAGAGAATTAAACTGGTGGATAGATAATGTTCCATATTATTCCTAACCCCATCACCCCATTCTATATCCCTAGGGTACATTACAGACTGATGCCTCGTGCTAAAGGTTGGGGAGCACTAATACCACCCGCAAGTTTTGGTGGCAGATGATGCACAAAAATTATTCTTTTTTAATGCACTAGCAATTAATTATCTAGAAAATGCTGGGAGCGTTTCATGGATCAGAGGCCTACATGCTCAGCAGATGAGCACCAGTTGCATGTACGGTACAGCATTTGATACCACACTGGGGGGCCTATATATAATCATATGGGTGAAATAAAGTCGATATCATGTGATGAATTGCTAATAATATCTGGCACTGGTGTCAGGGAGAGAGATTTGGATACTCAACCACTTACCTTCCAGGTTAACTAAAATACAGTGGCAGACATCAGGTCACGTAAATTCAACGACAACATTAAATGATGTTGGATCGGAAAGTGTTTACAGATATTATAACGTCCGGTATGGGACAACCAGATATCGACCTTTATTTCCATCCGGGGGACTGAAATTCACCAACTACCAACAATATGTTGCTTGGGAACCAGACCCAGGGGCAGCATCGTATGGACGATTTTCTCGCTGCATTGGGGGGGGGGGATTGTATTTTGCTATGCATTTTCCCCTTCTGCCTCATCAGGCGAGTCTTACATTAATTAAACAAGACGCCGCAAAGGGGTAACATGGTTCCCAACAGTACAAAGATGGGTATAAAGAAACCCTGCATCTGGATCAACAACGGCCAAGGAGGTTGGCACACCCCGTGCCGGGAAAGTATCCGTGCCATGACTGTATGAACTTGTTGATTTGCCAGTTTCCTGAACAGGCCATTTCTGGGATACGGACTCTCCGACAGCCGATCAATGCCATCTCAGTCGTCGTGCAGGGAGTCCAACGAGAAGACAGTACCTGACATATGTCAGGAAATGGGAAGTGTTCAGCACCAGGACGAACACTACAATAGGACTCAGCCACCAACACTGAAGTGCAGAGTTCTGCCCCACCTTCATTTCGATGAAGGATTGAGTTACAGTTGCCATTATTGTGCAAGGAGTGCCTATCTAATATCTGGGCGAGGGAGTGATCACCTGCTATAGGATCACACCCACTAGTACCTAACGAATGAGGGGTATTTGTACTCTATTCCCCCAGGCCCAGATTACCACCTATATATGGGACATAGGTAGTCACCATGTTACGAGGATGGACACCAATATCGGGGCTCACTCTGGACAAAACTAATATCCTAGATGGGAATGATTATGGCACTTGGATCAGCACAACGGGTCCAGTCCTTACACAAGCTAGAATAGGACGTCATGTCTGTCACAAATGGCAGATAACCTGCTACATACAGGGGGGGTACTTTAAACAAGACTGACCGGTTCCTTTGGCCAATATTAGAGTACTGGCCTATCCTGCAGATAGTCGGCCCTGCATAGTGACACATATTATCCACTTTCCAATATATAGTCCTCACCAAGACACTTGTTGGGCACGGAGAGAGCTTTCTCAATTAGCCATAAAATGCCCTCACCTAAGGTCACAGTGCAAACCATAATCCAGATGGTTCGGGTGGTATTACGTGCAGTGGTGAATATACTAAATGTTTCAAATCTCACTCCAACCCCAGGGCTGGCCGCATCTACATCGGACGCTAGGATGATGTTTGGGAGTTCCTTATGGAACCACATCCTTGCCACAGCGGGGTGGAGGTGCAATGAACGCATTCAATGCTTTATAATAAACCCGTGGACGTGCGATCCTGAGACGTTTTTTGCAGGGAGAAAAAAAATTAAGTTCTGTAAAATAAATTACCCAATGTGGGGCATATTATTTTAGGTATGAATAATACCTTTATTGTTTTTCAGCACAGTGTTGGTCGTCGTGAAATACGTTCATCCTCCGTCCCATCCGATAAAATGGCAGTGTTGTGAGCATGGTCTCGTTCCAGGGCATTGAATCACAGAGCTTTGAATCTTCACGTAGTCACTCACGTGATCCAGTAAAATAGTAAGATTAAATGAGAACTTACCAGTTTGAAGTTTGATCTTTATTTTATGAGGAGTTACGATGAGGGATTACGTGCCCTCCGCTTCCCAAAACCCTCTATTATAAAGTTCAACTGGTATGGAAGTTCTCTCTTATCTAAATATATTAGTCTACTCTGGTATCTGTGATTTCACACCACATGGGCTTTGAAGAATGTCGCGCATGCGTTCCTGGCGGGGGTCTTCATCGTAATCCCCTCATAGTAATCTCTCATAAAATAAAGATCAAACTTCAAACTGGTAAGTTCATCATTTAATCTTACTATTTATGTGACGAGTGGAACGGGGGTCTCTGGCCGCCGGAGTCAGCAACTGTTATCCGCTCTGCGCCCTCACCGTCAGTCCAGGCAGGTTAACCCGGCGAGACAGGCAGAGTTGAGCTGCATTTATGGCTGGATTGAGCCTCCGAAGCCTCGCTTGTGTGTGTGAGTGTGCGCATGCACGCGCGGCCGCGCCAAGATAATTGTTGTTCCCCCGGTCCTCGCCCATTATTTTTTGATAGCGAATATTTCCGTGCCTGCTTGTACACCGGTCACTGAAAAGTTGGCATGCAGGTACAGCAGGCAGTGAAGAAAGCTAATGGAATGTTGGCTTTCATAACAAGAGGATTTCAGTATAGGAGTAAAGAGGTTCTTCTGCAGTTTTATAGGGCTCTGGTGAGGTGAGACCACATCTGGAGTATTGTGTACAGTTTTTGGTCTCCGAATTTGAGGAAGGACATCCTTGTGATTGAGGCAAGTTTTTTCCTGTTTTTTTTTTTTTCACGAGATTGATCCCTGGAGGCGGGACTGTCATATGAGGAAAGATTTACAAAGACTAGGCTTGTATTCACTGGAGTTTAGAAGGATGAGGGGGGATCTTATAGAAACATATAAATTATAAAAGGACTGGACAAGCTAGATGCAGGAAAGATGTTCCCAATGTTGGGTAACGAGTCCAGAACTGGGGACACAGTCTGAAAATAAGGGGGAGGGGGAGGCCATTTTAAGTCTTGAGGTGAGAAAAAACTTTTACACGCAGAGTGTTGTGAATTTGTGGAATTCCCAGCCACAGAGGGCAGTGGAGGCAAAGTCACTGGATGGATTTAAGAGAGAGTTAGATAGAGCTCTAGGGGCTAATGGAGTCAAGGGATATGGGGGTGAGAAGGCAGGCAAGGGTTATTGATTGGGGACGAATATAAAAAAAAACTTGATCACAATGAATGGCGGTGTGCGCTCGGCTCGAAGGGCCGAATGGCCTCCTCCTGCATCTTATTTTCTATGTTTCTAGAGGCGGCAAGAGAGAGAGAGAGCGAAAGAGAGATAGAGGCAGAAAAGGAGAAAAGGAGCAAAGAGGCAAGAGAGAGAGAGGGAGAATGAAGGGAAGATGTCAAAGAGGGTTGAGGGTTGATGTATAGAGAGAGTGTTAGCAGTGGTTAGAGCAGGATGAGTGAAGAAAGAAAAAATGAGAGAGGAAATGCCAGTGGTAGGTGGTGGGTGGAGGTTTAGAATATGATAGTGGTGTTTAGACAGGCACATGGTATGCAGGGAATGGAAGGGATATGGATCACGTGCAGGCAGAGAGGAGATCAGTTTAACTTGGCGTTGTGTAAGGCACGGACATTGCGGGCCGAACGGCCTGGTATATTGGTGCTGGACTGTTTGTGAATAGGGAAAAGGGGGGAAGGGAGAGAATGAGATAAGGGGGGGGGGAGTGGGGGGGGGGGGTGGGGTGGAGGAGGCAGAGGAGGAGAGAGATAAGGAAAGATAGTTATGAGAGAGTGAGAGAGAGAGATATGGAGAGAGAGAGATGGGGGGGACATTAGGAGAGTGTGAGAGAGAGAGAGATATTGAATGCAATTATTGTTCGGACCTTGAGGCGGTCCGGGGACGTAGGGTGGGATAAGCTACATGGATGAGTTGTGATTCTGATATTAACTATAAAACGAGTTGAGTTTGGTTGTTTGAGTTGTGAGAGGGCTTGAAGGGCGGATACCATCGGGGTGCAGGGCACACCTCCGTGAGAATTGCTCCTTCGACTGCAACCAAGGTGCTTGGCGGTGAGCCACCACTCGCCGCTATCCAATCCGGCCCGGCCAACACCCTGCAGGGGGTGGGGATGAAGGAGGCAGGCTGGAGATAAAAAGAAGGGGAGGCTGAGACTCATGCACCTGTCTACTCACCAACCCACACACAGCACAGCAGACCTGACCAGTGAAGTGAGGTGAGTGAGAGTGAGTGAGTTGAAAGAAGAGATGAGAGAGAGGAGAGTGAGCGTGGGTGGGTTGAGAATGAGAATGAGATTGTGTGTTGAGAGAGAGTGAGAATGAGACAGTATGAGAGATGAGAGAGAGAGAGTGAGCGAGTCTGGTGAGAGAATGAGAATGTGTTGTGTGAGAGAGAGCGGAGGAGAATGAGAGTAAGAGAGAGAGAGAGAGAGAGAGAGGGGGGTGTATGAGACAGTGAGGCGAGAGAGAGTGTGAGAAAAATTATGAGGGTGGCATAGTGTTATGAGACCGTGAGTGATGAGACAGAGTGAGTGAGACAGAGATGTGAGTGAGTAAGGACAGTGTGCGAGACAGTGAGAAATGATTGGTGAGATACGTGATGATGAGTGAGGTGTGTGGAAGAGTGAGTGAGGCAGTAAGTAAATGATAGAATGCGTCAGGAGTGAGTGAGACGGGCTTGTGTAGAGTGTTTGTGAATGAGAGCGCGTGTGTGTGTGGTGAGGGAGAGTGAGTGAGAGTGAATGTATGTGAGTGTGAGAGGAGGAGCATTGTGGCATGTGGTGTGTGAGGGAGTGTGAGAGTGGGGGGTGAGAGCGGGAGGGCGTGTGGTGTGTGCAGGCGGTGCGAGGGGGAGTGCGAGAGTGTGTGTAGGTGTGAAAGTTGTGTATGAGATGATGCGTTGAGAGCGTACCACGTGAGAGGCAGGGACATGGTGTGCAAGGTGGAGTGCGAGAGTGGGTAGGTTGCCGAATGTGAGAGTGACGTGTGAATGTGAGAGTGGGTGAGTGTGAAAGTGTGGACATGCGAGGCAGGGATGTGGGTGTTGGTATGAGAGTGTGAGAAGCAGAGATGTGGTGCGTGGGGTGTGTGAGAGAGTGAGTGTGGCGCGAGAGAGGCAGGTATGTGACACGTGGGTTGTGAAATGAGTGTGTGTGTGAGGGCGTCGTGTGTGATAGCGGCAGAGTAGAAGTGGGTGTATGTGTGAGTGGAGTGCCTGTGTGGTTAGAGGTGTGAGAGTTGTGAGTATGCTGAGAGAGAGGCATGGATGTGGCACGTGCGTGTGGGTCGAGAGTGAGTGCCTTTCGGTGAGTGAGGGGTGTCGGTTTTGATTGTATTGTTTGTATGTAATGAGAGGGTGTGTGGAGTGTGGGTGGTGAGTAAGGGTGTTGGGTGTGACGTGAGGGTGTGGGTATTAGTGAGGGTATGTGAGTGGAGGGTGTGGGTGTCCTTGTGAGAGGGTGTGTGAGAGAGGGTGTGGATGTGATGTGAGGGTGTGTGACTGAGAGGGTGGGGTGTGGGTACGTGTGATGAAGGGTGTGGGTGCATGGGTGTGAGGGTGTGTGATGAGAGATGTGTGGCTGTAGTGATGGGGCTTGTGTGAATGAGAGGGTGTGAGTGAGAGTGTGCGTGGGTGTGTGAGGGTGAGTGTAGTGTGGAGGGTGTGGTTGTGAGAGAGGGTGGTGTAGTGTGTGGGTGTGAAAGTGAGGGTGTGTGTGAGTGGAAGGGTGTGTGAAGTGAGGGTTTAGTGAGGTGTGAGTGAAGGTTGTGTGTGTGAGTGAGGGTTTGTGGGTGTGAGTGAGAGTGTGTGGGTGTGAGTGAGGGTGTGTGAGTGAGAAGGTGAATGGGTGAGGGTTTGGGTGGCGCTGCCCGCAGTTGCTGCATTTGCTGCCAGGGTACAGACAGGGCTGCCCTACGGCAAGGGAAAGCCTGGGCAGCGGTGAGGGATCAGGTGCCCTCCGGTGTGCCGAGCAATGTGGCAGGAAAACGAGGGGTGTAGGAAGGAACTGCAGATGCTGGTTTAAACCGAAGATAAGACACAAAGTGCTGGAATAACACAGCGGGACTGGCAGCATCTCTGGACAGAAGGAATGGGTGACGTTTTGGGTCGAGACCCTTCTACAGACTTCTAGAGTGGGGGGGGGGACTGAAGGGTCCTGACACGATTTGAAAACATCGCCTGTCCATGTTCTCCAGAGATGCTGCCCGAGCCGCTGCGTTACAACCTTACAGCTTCATGAAAATGGATTTATCTAATTCCAAGTAACTTTTCAATTCAACTTTAATGTCATTGCACAGATACAAGTATGGGTACAACAAAATGCAGTTTAGCGTCAGTTCGTAGTAATAGCATTCCCTCTCTCTCCATCCCTCCCCCACCCGAACCATCCCGTTAGTTTTACTGTTCGTATCCCTTTGTCATCACCTCCTCCACAGGCAACATGGGCCATTGTGGGCTCCACCTTTCCTTGGTCATTGGTGTTGGCTTCTGTACCTTGTCATATCTCTCGCTTTCCTCCCGATTGACTCTCAGTCTGAAGAAGGGTCTCGACCCGAAACGTCACCTTTTCCTTTTCTCCACAGATGCTGCCTGTCCTGCTGAGTTACTCCAGCACTTTGTGTCCTTTTATGCATCAATCGGCGCCAGAGGCCCGGGTTCAATCCTGACTGCGGGATGCTGCCTGTACGGAGTTTGCATGTACTCTCCGTGACCTGCATGGGTTTTCTCCGAGATCTTCGGATTCCTCCCACATTCCGAATGAGTGCGGGTTTTAACTTAATGGTGGAGATCAGCCGTGATTGAGTGGCGGAGTAGACGTGGTGGGTCGAATGGCCTAATTCTGCTATCAGTTATGAACATCTATCTTCCCCTCTGAACCCCCGTTCTCCTGCCTTCTCCTCCTAAACCCTGACACCTTAAATCCCGGGGGAGGAGAGGAGCAAATGACACTGGGGAGAGGGACAGGAAAGTTGGTGGGGGGGGGGGAGGAGATTTAATCCACCAGCCCCAGCACCTGCAAACTCCACACAGACAGACAGAGAGCGGCACGGTGTGTGACAAGCCTGACCGTTCGCCCTTAGTTTCCTTTAGTTTAGTTCAGAGATACAGCGCAGACGCAGGCCCTTCGGCCCACCGAGCCCGGAGAACGAGACGGAGCGTAACTTCCGCCATTTCAGTAAACCCGACCCTATCTTTGACCCGACCCGACTTCGGTTATGTGTTCAATTAAAACGGCACATACCTTGTATACAGGGAGGAACTTCAGATGCTGGTTTAAACCGAAGACAGACACAAAAGGCGGGAGTAACTCAGGATCTTTGCTTGTAATCATGTGTAGTCTTTATGCTGACAGGAAAGCAGGCAAGAAAAAAGCCCGATGGTGAACTAAACTCAACTAAAATAAAGTAGACAAAACTCTTGCCCTCTCTTGTTCTTCAGCTAGCCGCACAGTCATGGCAAGTAAACTGGAGAGCGCGGTAAAGGAGGTCAATGACACCTTCAAGAAATACGCCGGGAAGGGCGGACAACCAGATGTACTGGAGTTGAATGAGCTTAAAGAACTGTTCCGCAAGGAGTTGACAATATTCTCTGTGAGTACTGTCCCCACCCAGCCTGCACGCTCACTCACACACACACACTCGCAAATACACACACATACATAGATACATACACACAAACACACTCACACACACTCTGACACATGCACACTCACACACACAGATACACATATGCAAACATACACCCACACAGATACACATATGGAAACATACACACTCACCCACACTGATACACTCACACAGATACATACACACGCAAACACACACATGCTCTCACACACACATACACAGATACACACTCACAGGTACACACGCACGCTCTCACACACTCAGATGCACATACATGGATACACACAGATACACACACACAGATGCACACACTCACAGATACACAAACACACACAAATATACACACACTCACAGATACACACTCAGATACACAAACACAGATACACACACACAAATACACACTCACACAGATATACACATAGATACACACACTGATACACACACTCAGATACACACACTCACAGATACACACACTCACAGATACAGACCCTCACATGCAGATATACATGCAGACACACTGGCTCACGGTCACACTACATATGCGGGGTGGGACGGGCTGGGTACACGTCCGTGTGGGTTGCTGGAACTGTGGAACACACCAGAGCTGGGCAGAGCGGCGGGGCAAGGGGGTTATAACGCATCCTTGTGGGGGAGAGAGGGTTACTCTGTCAGCTGGCACGGGCGCAATGGGCCGAATGGAATGCAAGCAGGCACGGTGGCGCTGCGGTAGAGTTGCTGCCTCACAGCGCCAGAGACTCTGGTTCGATCCTGACAACAGGTGCTGTTTGTATGGAGTTTACACTTTCCCCCGTGACCTGCGTTGGTTTTCTCCGGGTGCTCCGGTTTCCTCCCACACTCCAAAAACGTGCAGGTATATAGGTTAATTGGCTTCGTTAAATCGTCTCTCGTCTGCGTAGGATGGTGCTAGTGTGCGGGGATCGCTGGTCAGCGCGGACTCAGTGGGCCGAAGGGCCAGTTTCAGCACAGTATCTCGAAAGTAAACTAAAGACAGGAAATGCGTAGGGTGGAACCGCAGATGCTGGTTTAAACCAAAGATAGACACAAAAAGCTGGAGTAACTCAGTGGGTCAGGCAGCGTCGCTGGAGAGAAGGGATAAGTGATGTTTTGGGTTGAAGAAGGGTTCCGACTTGAAATGTGACCTATCCCCGTTCTCCAGAGATGAGTTATTTCAGCTTTAAAGAGAAATTGGAGAAGGAGAAGGGGCGGGGGGGGGGGGAAGGGGGGGGGGGGGGGGGGTAGGGGGGGGGGGGGGGGTGACGAGAGAGATGGGAGCGGAGGGAGGGAGCGGGGTGGATGAGGGGAAAGGGGAGGTCATAGGGGATAGGCGTACAATTAAGCCATTTGACCCATCAAGTCTACTCCGCCATCCAATCATGGCTGATCTATCTCTCCCTCCTAACCCCATTCTCCTTCCTTCTCCCCATAGCCCCTGACACCCGCACTAATCAAGAATCTATCTATCTCTGCCTTCAAAATATCCACTGACCTGGCCTCCACAGCCCTCTGTAGCAAAGAATCCCACAGATTCACCACCCTCTAAAGAAATTCCTTCTCACCTCCGTTCTAAAGGAACGTCCTTTAATTCTGAGGCTGTGACCTCTGGTCCTAGGCTCTCCCACTAGTGGAAACATCCTCTCCACATCCACTCTGTCCAGGCCTTTCTCTGTTCCCTACGTTTCAATGAAGAAATCCCTCCTCATCTCCTTCCTAAAAGAACATCCACAAAGGAGGGAAGAGAGACAGGAGCGGAGGGGTGTGGGTGAGGAGGGAGGGAGGGAGAGAGGAGGTCTAAAGACACGGGAATAGAGTCATAGAGTGATACAGTGTGGAAACAGGCCCTTCGGCCCAATTTGCCCACAGCGGCCAACAATGCCCCAGCTACATTAGTCCCACCTGGCCCATATCCCTCCAAACCTGTCCTATCCACGTATCTGTCTAATTGTTTCTGATTGTCCCTCTCTCTGCTTCCACAGCCGGCTTCATTTGACAGTCTGGCAGAAACGATCATACAAAACGACACCAGTAGAACCATCGACTTTTCGGAGTATCTGAAAATGCTGTTCGCTTTGGTTGCTTGCAAAGAATCCACAGGATGTCAATCCAAAGGAAAGAACCAATAATGCCATTGATGACAACAGGCCCATTGAGTCAGCAGCTCAGCTCATACCGGCAGGAACACACTCCCTCACCCACCCCCTCCACTGCCCTGCCTACCCTCATCCACCTCCTCCCCCCACCCCTTCCATCCCTCTTTCTCCCTCTCCTCCCCCCCCCCCCCGCCATCTATCCCCTCTCTCCTTCTCCTCCCCTCCACCCTCTCTCCCGCCGCTCACCGTCATTAAATAAAACTTTTGAGAACTTAGCCGGACAAATGCTGACTGTCGTTTTTCTCTGGGGCGGGGTCGACATGGGGGGGGGGGCGGAAGAATGTGGGTTTGAATTGAATGGAATACCTTATACTTACATGTGAGAAGTCACAGTGATGTTCTTTGCTTGCAGGCCCAAGGTATACAAAGAATCGCCCTACACTCGCCATAGAAAGGGCAGCAACAAAGTGACAATGTATCCCGGGCCGGGTTCACCCTTGTTCCATCATCTCCCCCTCCTTCACAGCGGTCCCCCCCACACCGGGCCCTTGTGTAGGGGACGAGTGCAGGGAAGAGAGAGAGTGGGGGTGGGTGGGATAGAGAAAGCGGGGGGGAAGAGAGAGCAGGGCAAGAGTGGGGGGGGGGAGAGCAGGAGGGGGAGAGACACAAAAAGCTGAAGTAACTCAGCAGGACAGGCAGCACCTCTGGAGAGACGGAATGACTGACGTTTTGGGTCGAGACCCTTCTTCAGACTGGTTAGGGGCCTGTCACACTTGGCGATTTTTTTCGCCAACTGCCGGTGCCAAATCAGTGTCGCCAAAAGATTTTGAACACTTCAAAATCCAGCTGCGACAAAAAAATGTTCGACACTTGAAAAAACACCGCACGTCTTACGACATCACGCCACTTTATCGGCGCGTCATGCTGACCTGATACATCAGTCAATGATGCCAGCAAACGCTGAAAAAATCACCAAGTGGAACAGGCCCTTTAGGTCCCCTCATTCTTCTCAACTCCAGGAAGTACAGGCCCAGTGCCGACAAACGCTCATCATATGTCATTCCTGGGATCAAGCTTGTAAACCTCCTCTGGACCTTCTCCAGAGCCTTCCTCAGAACCATCCTTCCTCAAATATGGTGCCTCAAAATTGCTCACATTTGTGGTTTCCAAGAAAGGACACAGGAAGGTACTGCAGATGCTGGTTTAAACCGAAGATAGACACAAAATGCTGGAGTTACTCAGCGGAACAGGCAGCATCTCTGGAGAGAAGGAATGGGTGACTTTTCGGGTCGAGACCCTTCTTCAGACAGGTTATGGGTAAGGGAAATGAGAGATATTGACGGTGATATGGAGAGATAAATGAATGAATAAGTTTATTGGCCATGTATGTTCACATACAAGGAAATTGCCTTGGTGCTCCGCCCGCAAGTAACAAAACGACAAATAGTAAACATTTAGAACGGAGACGAGGAAACACTTTTTCTCACAGAGAGTGGAATTCTCTGCCTCAGAGGGCGGTGGATGCAGGTTCTCTGGATGCTTTCAAGAGAGAACTAGATAGGGCTCTTAAAAATAGTGGAGTCAGGGGATATGGGGAGAAGACAGGAACGGGGTACTGATTGGGGATCAGCCATGATCACATTTAATGGCGGTGCTGGCTCGAAGGGCCAAATGGCCTACTCCTGCATCTATTGTCTATTGTTTACCGAGGCCAATTAACCTACAAACCTGCACGTCTTTGGAGTGTGGGAGGAAACCGGAGCACCCAGAGAAAACCCAGATGGTCATGGGGAGAACGTACAAACTCCACACACACAGCACCTGCAGTCAGGATCAAACCCGGGTCCCTGGCGCTCTGAGGCAGCAACTCTACCACTGTGCCCTGTGGCTGCGTGGGTTTGCTCCGGAGGCTCTGGTTTCCTCCTACATCCCAAAGACGTGCCCATGCGGGTTTGTGGGCTAATCGGCCCCTGTGTAAATTGCCCCCAAGTGTGTAGGGAGTGGATGAGAAAGTGGGATAACATAGAACTAGTGTGTGAAAGGATGGTTGATAATTGGCGTGGACTTGGTGGGCCAAAGGGTCGGTTTCCATGGTGCATAGAGTCCCGATTCGATTCTTACCACGGGTGTTGTCTGGACGGAGTTTGCACGGTCTCCCCGTGACCAACATGGGTTTTCTCCAGGTGCTCCGGTGTCCTCCCACACTCAAAAGACGTGCAGTTTTGTAGGTTAATAGCCTTCAGTAGGATAGATCTGGTGTGATTTATGTACATTTGGAAAGACAGGGAAGGTGTCTATGTTCAGGGGAAATCCTCTCATTAATTTGATTGTATTTTACCGAACCCAATTAACCTACAAACCTGCACAAATTGCCTCTTGCTTTCTCTCTATTTTTTTCTTGCCTCTCCACTTCCTCTCACTTGCCTCTCTTTCTCGCTTCTCTCTTTTTTGCCTCTCTCTCGTCTCTTTCTCTCTTGCCTCTCTCTAGCTCTCTCTTGCCTCTTTCTTGCCCCTCTCTTCCTTGCCTCTCTTTCTCTTGCCCCTCCCTCTTTCTCTCTTGGGTCTCTCTCTCTTGCTCTCCCTTGCCTCTCTCTCTCTTTCTCTTGCCCCCTCACTCTTTCTCTCTTGGCCCTCTCTCTCTTGCTCTCTCCTGGTTCCTGAACCTACCTGATCTCCTGGTTGCTAAACACATTAATTCTCCTTCCCATTCCCACACTGACCTTTCTTTCCTGTGTCTCATCAATTGTCAGAGTGAGGCCAAATGCAAATTGGAGGAACAGCATCTCATATTTCGCTGGGACAGCTTACAGCCCAGTGTTATGAATATTGACTTCTCTAACTTCAGGTAGCCCCGGCATTTCCTCTCTCTCTATCCCTCCCCCACCCAAGTCGCACCAGCTTCTCGTTTCACCCAACAAACAGCTAACAATGGCCTGTTTCCTTTGTCGTTGTCACTTTTTTGCATATCTTTAATTCATTGTTCTTTGCCTCTCCACATCACGGTCTCTATCTCTCGTTTCCCTTTCCCCCGACTAGTCTGAAGAAGGGTCTCGACCCGAAACGTCACCCATTCCTTCTCTCCAGTGATGCTGCCTGTCCCACTGAGTTACTCCAGCGTTTTGTGCCTATCTTCAGTTTAAACCAGCATCTGCAGTTCGTTCCTACACAAGGAGAGATGGGGGCAGGACAAAGCCTGGCAAGTCAAGTCAAGTTTGTTCGTCACATACACATACAAGATGTGCAGTGAAATGAAAAGTGGCAATGCTTGCAGATTGTGCAAAAAAAACTACAACACAGAATCACATATTACATATTTGTGAGAGGAAAAAAAACAGCAATTAAACAAAGACACCACACAACAGTAAATTGGTCCAGTAAAGTTAGTCCCTGATGAGATAGTTTACATTCCCAATGGCCTCTGTGAGGAAACTCCTTCTCATCCTCTCTGTTTTCACAGCGTGGCAACGGAGGCGTTTGCCTGACCGTAACAGCTGGAACAGTCTGTTGCTGGGGTGGAAGGGGTCTCCCATGATCTTGTTGGCTCTGGAGTTGCACCTTCTGATAGGTGGATACAGGTAGGGGGAGGATGGGGTGATTATTAGATGGGTGGAGTCAGTGTCATAGGCTGGAGGTGCAAGGGTACAGCAGGGTGTCACATCAGGAGCGAGGAGGAGTGAAGCGCAATGCCGGAGGGAGGTTTATGAGTTGAAGAGCAGAGATAAATGTCAGCCCAGACCATCACACAAACCAACCTCCCTTCCACTGACTCCATCTACACCTCACGCTGCCTTGGAAAGGCTAACAGCATAATCACAGACCAGTCTCACCCCCGGTCACTCCCAGTTTTCCCTTCTCCCATCAGGCAAGAGGTACAGAAGTGTGAAAACAAACGCACACCTCCAGATTCAGGGACAGTTTCTGCCTGGCTGTTTTCAGGCAACTGAACCGTCCTCTCACCAACTAGAGAGCTGTCCTGACCTCCCATCGACCTCATTGGAAACCCTCGTACTATCTTTAATCGGACTTTACTGGACTTTATCTTGCACTAAACGTTATTCCCTTAATCCTGTATCTGTACACTGTGGACATCTCGATTGTATAGTTTTTCTGCTGACTGGTTAGCACGCAACAAAAAAAGCTTTTCACTCAACCTGGGTATACGTGACACTAAACTAAAGTACATGGGAGATGGGGGTGGGAATGGTTAAAGGGGGGAGGGAGGAGGGGGACAGCGAGGAATCCCACAGTAGACGGTGTGGTGGAGCAGCGGTAGTTGCTGCCTTACAGCGTTAGTAGCGTCGGAGACCCGGGTTCCATCCCGAGTACGGGCGCTGTCTGTACGGAGTTTGTACGTTCTCCCCGTGACCTGTGTGGGGTTTTCTCTGAGATCTTTGGTTTCCTCCCACACTGCAAAGATGTATATTGCAGGTGGCCACAAAATGCTGGAGTAACTCAGCGGGACAGGCATCATCTCTGGAGAGAAGGAATGGGTGATGTTTCGGGTCGAGACCCTTCCTCAGTAGGTGGCATGGTGAAGAAAGGTCTCGACCCGAAACGTCACCCATTCCTTCTCTCCAGAGATGCTGCCTGTCCTGCTGAGTTACTCCAGCATTTTGTGTCTACCTTTGGTTGAAACCAGCATCTGCAGTTCCTTCCTGCAGGTTTATAGGTTAATTGGCTTGCAATAAATGTGTGTGTGCGTGCAGGATAGTGTGTGGAGATCGCTGGTCGGTGCGGACTCGGTGGGCCGAAGGGCCTGTTTCTGCGCTGTACTTCTAAACTAAACTATACTAGACATCCCCAGGGGTTAGGGAGCGGGGAGTGAACTTTGGACCCAGCAGGGAGGTGTAGTTGGTGGCGTGACATGGGTGGGGACAGGACAATCGAATGATCGCTATGTGGATGGGTTGGTGTCAGCATTTGCCACAACAGTGCCCACCCATTACAAAATTATCCCTTGCAACAAAGAGGAGGAACTGCAATTACGCAACTTGGCATGTGGGTGATAGATCAAGTTCAGGCAGGTCAGGTGAATGCTTAGGTAAGGTGCGGAATACACCTGTGTCTCATTCTCTCCAAGGTATTTCAGAGGAGTTTAGACAGGCCCATGGATGTTATGTTGGCACCGGAGGGCTATGGATCGCGTGCAGGCAGAGGAGATTAGTCTATGCCCCACAATCAGAGGGGGAGAGAGGCGGGCCAGACCCCAGGAGTGAGTGGGTTGACGAATGAGGAACGTTTGACGGCATTGGGCCTGGACTCCCTGGAGGTTAGAATGATGGGGGTTGGGGGGGGGGGGGGGGGGGGGGGGGGGGGGGGTGGGGGCACCTCATTAAAACTCACTGAACAGAGAAAGACTTTCCACAGAGTGAATGAGGAGAGGATGTTTCCACTGGTTGGGGAGTCCCGGACCAGAGGTCAGTCTCAGAATTAAAGGACGTTTCTTTAGAAAAGAGATGAGGAGGAACTTCTTTAGTCAGAGGGTGGTGAATCTGTGGAATTGATTGCCACAGACAGCTGTTGAGGCCAAGACAATGGATATTTTTAAGGCAGAGATAGGTGGATTCCTGATTAGTACAGGGTGTCAAGGGTTATGAGCAGGATAATGGGGTTGAGAAGGAGAGTTGAAGAGCCCTCCATAATGTGTTTCACAGATGAGGTGGTATGCTTTGGACCTTGGGCAGTTCCTTCTCTCCTCCATACTTTGCTCTTGCCATCACTCTGATATAAGTTAATCTTCGTCTCATCTGTCCACAAGCCCTTTTTCCAGAACTGTTGTTGCTCTTTTAAGTACTTCTTGGCAAACTGTAACCTGGCCATCTTATTTTTGCGGCTGACAAGTGGTTTGCACCTTGCAGTGTAGCCTCTGTATTTCTGTTCATGAAGTCTTCTGCTGATAGTGGTTATTGACAAATCCACACCAGACTCCTGAAGAGTGTTTCTGATCTGTCGGACAGGTGTTTGGGGATTTTTCTTTATTATAGAGAGAATTATTCTGTCATAAGCTGTGGAGGTCTTCCTTGGCCTGCCAGTCCCTTTGTGATTAGTAAGCTCACCAGTGCTCTCTTTTTTCTTTGTTCCAAACAGGTGATTTTGATAAGCCCAAGGTTTGGCTGATGTCTCTAACAGTTTTATTCTTGTTTCTCAGTCTCATAATGGCTTTTTTGACTTTCATTGGCACAACTTTGGTCCTCATGTTGATAAACAGCAATAAAAGTTTCCAAAGGTGATGGAAAGACTAGGTGCGGAGAGCTCTCTTATATCTGCGTTAAGGACCTGAGCAATTACAAACGCCTGTGAAGCCATGTGTCCCAAACATTATGGTGCCCTGAAATGGGGGGACTATGTATAAACACAGCTGTAATTTCTCACACTCCCCCTCCCCACTCTCTCCCCATATTCCCCTTCCCCTCCCCACTCTCTCCCCATCCCCCTCTCCATCTCCCCCTCTACGCCCCCTCTCCATCCCATCTCCATCCCTCTCCCTTTCACTCTTTCTCTGCCCCACTCTCTTTGCCCCTCGAGATAGGGTGGGGATGGGGTAAAATGAGCCGATGAATAATATTAATATAATATCAAGGGGCGTGGTTAGTGTGTGTGTGTTGGGGGGGTGGTGTGTATGTGTGTTGGGGGGTGGTTGGTTGGTGTGTGTGTTGGGGGGGGTGGTTAGCGTGTGTGTGTGTGGGGGGTGGTTAGTGTGTGTGTCGGGGGGGTGGTTAGCGTGTGTGTTGCGGGGATGATTAGTGTGTGTGTGACGCCGCATGCTCCACCCCCCGCAACCGCATGTTGAATGGACGGGACCCTCTCCCTCCCTTCTCTCCCCCTCCCCACTCTCTTCCCTTCCCCCCTCCCCCTCTGCCCCCCACCCCTCCAAACTCCCCTCCTCCAACCCCCTCTTCCCCACTCTTCCTCCTCTCTCTCTCACGTCCTCCACTCTCCCCTTTACTCTCTTCCCCACTCTTCCTCCTCTCTCTCTCACGTCCATCCACTCTCTCCTGTCCCCCCTCCTCCCCATCCCCAATCTCTCCCCCATCTTCACCCTTCCTCCTCCCACCCCCCTCTGCTTCCCTCCCTCCCCCTCTCTCCGCCCCTCCCCTCCCCTCCCCGCTCACCTTCCCATCCCCCCTCTCTCCCTTCCCTCCTCCCCATTCCCCCCTCTCCCTCCCCTTTCTCTCCGCCCCTCCCCCATCCCCCTCTCTTTCCTCCTCTCCATCCCCCTCCCACGCTCTCCCCCATCCCCCTCTCCGCCCACCTCTCTGCCCCATCCTCTTCCTGCCTCTCCACCCCCTCCCCTCCCTTCACACCCTCTATCCAACCCCCCTCTCTCCCCTTATCGTCCTTCCCCCCTCATCTCCCTCCCCACTCTTTCCCTGCCCCTCGAGATAGGGTGGGGATGGGGTAAAAGGAGCCAATGAATAATATTAATATAACATCAAGGAGGGGTGGTTAGTGTGTGTGTGTTCGCGGGGGGGGGGGGGGTGGTTAGTGTGTGTGGTGTGTGTGTTGGGGGATGGTTAGTGTGTGTGTGTTGGGCGGGGGTGGTTAGTGTGTGTGTTGGGCGGGGGTGGTTAGTGTGTGTGTTGGGGGGGGCTGGTTAGTTTGTGTTGGGGGGGTGGTGGTGGTAAGTGTGTGTACGACGCCTCAACCTCACCCCCCCCTGCAAACCGCGTGTTGAATGGTCGGGACCCTCTCCCCTTCTCTCCCTCCCTCCTCATCTCTCTCTATCTCTCTCCCCCCTCTCCCTCACCCTCTCTCTCGCCCTTCCCCCCTCTCCCCTCATCTCTCTCTATCTCTCTCCCTCTCTCTCTCTCTCCCCCCTCCTCACTCTCTCCCCTTCCCCCCTCCCTCGCTGCCCCCCGCCCCTCTCCTCCTCCAACCTCCCTCTCCCCTCCTCCAACCCCCTCTATGCCTTTGCTCCAGCTCCCCCCTCACAGATGGCCAATCGAAATGGAACCATTTACATATGCCTTTGCTCCAGCCCCATCCCCCTCTCCGCCCACCTCTCTGCCCCATCCTCTTCCTGCCTCTCCACCCCCTCTCCATCCATTTTTTTTTTTTTTTTGAGGAAGCCGCTGATTGGTGGGAAGTGGACTAGGGTAAGCAGCTGATTGGTGGGAAGTGGACCAGGGTAAACAGCTGATTTACAGTCAGATTTCAGCAGTTTGTTGTGTACTTTGTATTGTGTTGCTATTGTATCCTGTGTAAGGGGGGCAGTATGAAGGCCAGGGCAGTGTACTGTTCCGGATGTCAGATGTGGGAGGTCAGGGAATCTGATAGCCCTTCAGACGTCCACATCTGCTCCAGGTGTGTCGAGATGGGGCTCCTAAAGGACTGTGTTAGGAACCTGGAGCAGCAGCTCGATGACCTCCGTCTGGTCAGGGAGAGTGAGGAGGTCATAGAGAGGAGCTACAGGGAGGTAGTCACTCCCAACCACAGGAGGCAGACAAGTGGGTCACAGTTAGGAAGGGCAAGGGGCAGAGGCAGGGGCTAGAGAGTACCCCTGTGACCGTACACCTGGAAAATAGGTACTCGGGTTTGAGTACGATTGGAGCGGACAGCCTAGCTGGAGGCAGCAACAGCGGCCGGGCCTCCGGCACAGAGACCGGCCCTGATGCTCAGAAGGGTAGCAAAAAGAGGAGGGCAATTGTAATAGGGGACTCTATAGTTAGGGGGTCGGATAGGCGATTCTGTGGACGCAGTCGGGAGACCTGGATGGTAGTTTGCCTCCCTGGTGCCAGGGTCTCGCATGTGTCAGAACGTGTCCAAAAGATTCTGATAAGGGAGGGAGAGGAGCCTGATGTTGTGGCACACATAGGTACCAATGACATAGGCAGAAAAAGTGACGAGGTCCTGAAGGGAGAATTTAGGGAGTTGGGGGGAAAGTTAAGGAGAAGGACCAAAAGGGTAACGATTTCAGGATTACTGCCTGTGCCGCGTGACAGTGAGAGTAGGAATGAAATGAGGTGGAGGATAAATGCGTAGCTGAGGGACTGGTGCAGTGGGCAGGGATTCAAGTTTCTTGATCACTGGGACCTCTTTTGGGGAAGGCATGATCTGTACACAAAGGACGGGTTGCACTTGAACCCGAGGGGGACCAATAGTCTGGCAGGGAGATTTGCAAAGGCTACTGGGGAGACTTTAAACTAGAAAGGCTGGGGGGAGGGACTCGGGTAGAGGGGGTTAGGGGTCAGGGTGTGGGGCAAGAGGCAGAGAAGGGAAGCACTCGGACCCAAAATGTAGGCGAGAAAGATGAAAAAGATAATAGACAGAGAATAAGGGATGGTGGGTTTCTAAAATGTGTATATTTTAATGCTAGGAGCATTGTAAGTAAGGTGGATGAACTTAGAGCCTGGATTGACACCTGGAAATATGATGTTGTGGCAATCAGTGAAACATGGTTGCAGGAGGGCTGTGATTGGAAACTAAATATTCCAGGATTTCGTTGCTTCAGGTGTGATAGAATTGGAGGGACCAGAGGGGGAACTGTTGCATTGCTTGTCAGAGAAGATATTACAGCAGTGCTTTGGCAGGATAGATTAGAGGGCTCGTCTAGGGAGGCTATTTGGGTGGAATTGAGAAGTGGGAACGGTGTAGCAACACTTAGGGGTGTACTATAGACCGCCAAATGGGGAGCGAGAATTGGAAGAGCAAATATGTAAGGAGATAGCAGATATTAGTAGTAAGCACAAGGTAGTGATTGTGGGAGATTTCAATTTTCCAAAAATAGACTGGAAAACACATTCTGTAAATGGGCTGGATGGTTTGGAGTTTGTAAAATGTGTGCAGGATAGTTTTTTGCAGCAGTACATATAACCATATAACCATATATAACCATATAACAATTACAGCACGGAAACAGGCCCTCTCGGCCCTTCCAGTCCGTGCCGACCATTTGTTTTCCCCTAGTCCCATCTACCTGCACTCAGACCATACCTCTCTATTCCCTTCACGTCCATATACCTATCCACTTTACTCTTAAATGTTAAAATCGATCCTGCCTCCACCACTTCTGCTGGAAGCTGATTCCACACAGCCACCACCCTCTGAGTAAAGAAGTTCCCCCTCATGTTACCCCGAAACCTCTGTCCCTTAATTCTCATGTCATGCCCTCTAGTTTGAAACTTCCCTACCCTCAATGGGAAAAATGTATCCACGTCAACTCTGTCTATCCCTTTCATCATTTTAAAGACCTCAATCAAGTCCCCCCTTAACCTTCTGCGCACCAAAGAATAAAGACCTAACTTGTTCAACCTTTCTCTGTAACATAGTTGCTGGAACCCTGGCAACATTCTAGTAAATCTCCTCTGTACTCTCTCTATTTTGTTGACATCCTTCCTATAACTAGGCGACCAAAATTGTACACCATACTCCAGAATTTGGTCCTACCAATGCCTTGTACAATTTTAACATTACTTCCCTACTCCTATATATTCAATGCTCTGATTTATAAAGGCCAGCACACCAAAGGCTTTCTTTACCACCCTATCTACATGCGATTCCACCTTCAGGGAACTATGCACAGTTATTCCTAGATCCCACTGTTCCACAGCATTCCTCAATTCCCTACCATTTACCATGTACGTCCTATTTTGATTTGTCCTGCCAAGATGTAGCACTTCACACTTATCAGCATTAAACTCCATCTGCCATCTTTCAGATCACTTTTCCAAATGGCGCAAATCTCTCTGTAGACTTTGAAAATCTACTTCATTATCCACAACACCACCTATCTTAGTATCATCTGCATACTTACTTATCCAATTTTCCACCCCATCATCCAGATCATTGATGTACATGACAAACAACAGTGGACCCAACACAGATCCCTGAGGCACCCCACTGGTCACCGGCTTCCAACCTGACAAACAGCCATCCACCATTACTCTCTGACATCTCCCATTCAGCCACTGTTGAATCCATCTTGCTACTCCGCCATTAACACCCAAAGATTGAACCTTCTTAACCAACCTTCCATGGGGAACCTTGTCAAAGGCCTTACTGAAATCCATATAGACAACATCCACTGCTTTACCCTCATCAATTTCCCTAGTTACCGCTTCAAAAAATTCAAGAAGGTTTGTCAAACATGACCTTCCAGGCACAAATCCATGTTGACTGTTCCTGATCAGACCCTGTTTATCCAGATGCTTATATATATTATCTCTAAGTATCCTTTCCATTAATTTTCCCACCACTGACGTCAAACTAATAGGTCTATAATTGCTAGGTTTATTCTTTGAACCCTTTTTAAACAATGGAACAACATGCGCAGTGCGCCAATCCTCCGGCACTATTCCCGTTTCTAATGACATTTGAAATATTTCTGTCATAGCTCCTGCTATTTCTACACTAACTTCCCTCAATGTCCTAGGGAATATCATAGAGGTATCGACCAGAGAAGGGGCAGTGCTGGACCTCCTGTTAGGAAATGAGGCAGGTCAGGTGACGGAGGTAGACACAGACCAGTGATCACAATACCATTAGTTTCAATATAATTATGGAGAGAGTTGGTGCAGAGATGGTTCACAGGTCTGTAACGGCACCATCACATGCGCAGCATCAGGCTCGTCTCATCGCGCCAGGCCCCGCAACCCTCCCCCACGCGCACTGCGCGGCCACTGGAGGCCCCGCACCCTTCTCCCCACTGGGCCCGGCAAAAGGCGCGGTCACTTAGGGCCCGGCAACGGCGCGGTTAGGGCCCGGCAAAATGCCGCTGATGGAGAGAGGAACACCGGCGCGCGGTGTTCCGTAACAATGTTTGGCTGGACCGTAAAAAAGTTATTTCGCGCCGGGACTAAAATAGGGTGGAGATTTTTGATTGGAGAAAGGCTAACTTTGAGGGAATGCGTAAGGATTTTAAAGGAGTGAATTGGGACACTTTGTTTCATGGAAGGATGTAAAAGAGAAATGGAGGACATTTAAAGGGAAATTGTAAGAGTACAGAATCTTTATGTCCCCTGTTAGGTTGAAAGGAAATAGTAAAAATTGGAAAGAGCCATGGTTTTCAAGGAAATTGGACACTTGTTTTGAAAAAAAGAGAGATATCTACAATAATTATAGGAGGCATGGAGTAAATGAGGTGCTAGAGGAGTATAAAGAATGTTAAAAAGAATCTTAAGAAAGAAATTAGGAAGGCTAAAAGAAGACATGAGGTTGCTTTGGCAAGAAAGGTGAAAGTAAATCCAAAGGGTTTCTACATCTATATTAATAGCAAAAGGATAACGAGGGATAAAATCGGACCATTAGAGAACCAGAATGGACAGCTATCTGCAGAGCCAAAAGAGATGGGGGAGATATTGAACAATTTATTTTCTTCGGTATTCACCAAGGAGAAGGATATTGAACTCTGTGAGGTAAGGGAAAAAAGTAGAGTAGCTATGGACACTATGAGATTCAAAGAGGAGGAAGTACTGACACTCTTGAAAAATATAAAAGTGGATAAGTCTCCAGGTCCTGACAGGATATTCCCTAGGACATTGAGGGAAGTTAGTGTAGAAATAGCAGGAGCTATGACAGAAATATTTCAAATGTCATTAGAAACGGGAATAGTGCCGGAGGATTGGCGTACTGCGCATGTTGTTCCATTGTTTAAAAAGGGTTCAAAGAATAAACCTAGCAATTATAGACCTATTAGTTTGACGTCAGTGGTGGGCAAATTAATGGAAAGGATACTTAGAGATAATATATATAAGCATCTGGATAAACAGGGTCTGATCAGGAACAGTCAACATGGATTTGTGCCTGGAAGGTCATGTTTGACAAACCTTGAATTTTTTGAAGCGGTAACTAGGGAAATTGATGATGGTAAAGCAGTGGATGTTGTCTAATATGGATTTCAGTAAGGCCTTTGACAAGGTTCCCCATGGAAGGTTGGTTAAGAAGGTTCAATCTTTGGGTGTTAATGGCGGAGTAGCAAGATGGATTCAACAGTGGCTGAATGGGAGATGTCAGAGAGTAATGGTGGATGGCTGTTTGTCAGGTTGGAAGCCGGTGACCAGTGGGGTGCCTCAGGGATCTGTGTTGGGTCCACTGTTGTTTGTCATGTACATCAATGATCTGGATGATGGGGTGGAAAATTGGATAAGTATGCAGATGATACTAAGATAGGTGGTGTTGTGGATAATGAAGTAGATTTTCAAAGTCTACAGAGAGATTTGGGCCATTTGGAAAAGTGGGCTGAAAGATGGCAGATGGAGTTTTAATGCTGTTAAGTGTGAAGTGCTACATCTTGGCAGGACAAATCAAAAATAGGACGTACATGGTAAATGGTAGGGAATTGAGGAATGCTGTGGAACAGTGGATCTAGGAATAACTGTGCATAGTTCCCTGAAGGTGGAATCGCATGTAGATAGGGTGGTAAAGAAAGCCTTTGGTGTGCTGGCCTTTATAAATCAGAGCATTGAATATAGGAGTAGGGAAGTAATGTTAAAATTGTACAAGGCATTGGTAAGACCAATTCTGGAGTATGGTGTACAATTTTGGTCGCCTAGTTATAGGAAGGATGTCAACAAAATAGAGAGAGTACAGAGGAGATTTACTAGAATGTTGCCAGGGTTCCAGCAACTATGTTACAAAGAAAGGTTGAACAAGTTAGGTCTTTATTCTTTGGTGCGCAGAAGTGAAGGGGGGACTTGATTGAGGTCTTTAAAATGATGAAAGGGATAGACAGAGTTGACGTGGATACGTTTTTTTCCCATTGAGGGTAGGGAAGATTCAAACAAGAGGGCATGACATGAGAATTAAGGGACAGAAGTTTAGGGGTAACGTGAGGGGGAACTTCTTTACTCAGAGGGTGGTGGCTGTGTGGAATCAGCTTCCAGCAGAAGTGGTGGAGGCAGGATCGATTTTAACATTTAAAAGTAAAGTGGATAGGTATATGGACGTGAAGGGAATGGAGGGGTATGGTCTGAGTGCAAGTAGATGGGACTAGGGGAAAACAAATGGTCGGCACGGAATGGAAGGGCCGAGTGGGCCTGTTTCCGTGCTGTAATTGTTATATGGTTATATGGTTATCTCCCTCATCCCTCCCACCCCTCAATCCAACTCCCCTCATCTTCCTTCCCCCCTCATCTCCCTCCCCACTCTTTCTCTGCACCTCGAGATAGGGTGGGGATGGGGTAAAAGGAGCCAATGATTAATATTAATATAATATCAAGGGGGTGGTTAATGTATGTGTGTTTGGGTGGGTGGGGGGGGGGGGGGTGGGTAGTGTGTGTGTGTGTGTTGGGGGAGGGGGTGGTTAGTGTGTGTGTTGGGGAGGTAGTGGTGGTAAGTGTATTTCAGCAGCCCCAGCCCCATCCCGTGTCGAAGCGCGTGATCAACATAATGGCCGTTGAGACTTTTCCGCCCACAACTCGCCCCAAAAAACAGGTTTTAATAAACATCAAAGTATTAAAACTCTACTCCCTCCCTATCCTCTCCTCCTACTTCCCCACCCCCCTCATCTCTCCACCCCCCCTTCTCTCTCCAGCCCCCTTTTCTTTATTCCCCCCCCCACCCCCCCATTCTCCTCTCCCCGAACAGAAAATAACATATTCAGGACAGAATTTCGACAGAAAACAATATTTCATAGAAACATAGAAATTAGGTGCAGGAGTAGGCCATTTGGCCCTTCGAACATGCACCGCCATTAAATATGATCATGGCTGATCATCCAACTCAGTATCCCGTACCTGCCTTCTCTCCATACCCTCTGATCCCCTTAGCCACAAGGGCCACATCTAACTCCCTTAAATATAGCCAATTAACTGGTCTCAACTACCCTCTGTGGCAGAGAGTTCCAGAGACTCACCACTCTCTGTGCGAAAAAAGTCTTTCTCATCTCGGTCTTAAAGGATTTCCCCCTTATCCTTAAGCTGTTCCTCACCTCTTTGTACCTTCCTTCAAAATGCGGAGAACAATCGACCCCCAGACGGGCACTTTCTCAGTGGGAAGGGGCAGCGCGCGGTGACGCCAGCGGCAGCAGCCAATGGAACGCATGGGGGGGGGGGGGCCCGGTGGTGACAGCGCGCGAGGCGCCAGCTTTCCACGCCATTTAACCTCCCGCCTCCCCAACTCTCCATCCCGTTAACATCCCATCTCCTCCCCTGCGCGCCGTCAACGTCCGTTAACTTTCCGCTGACCCTTAAATCTTCGCTAACGGCCTCCGGCTGTGGATACTCCCCCCCGCCTTCACCCTCTCTGGGATCCGAGATCGCCAGAGTCGGAGCTCCAAACCAGCGCAGCCCGAGAACTACGGGAGCCGCGGTCTCCGGGGAGGGAGCGGCCGCTTCAGACATTTCCAAGACGCTGAGGAGTGTTCACCCGACGCCGGAGTTCTAGCTTCACGGCAAGAGGGCCTGAAAACATCGGACTGGCTGCGGAGGCCACAAATAGGCACCGATCACGGGTGGTCTATGAGGAGGACTGGACTTTTTGGTGCCTTCCCTTAGCAATGTTACAACATTTTGAGATTTTAAAAGTCAAGTCTGCAATTTATCCCATCAGATGAAGCATAAAAATAAGTTTAATTTGACACCTAATTCACTTTCATATATTCAGTATTAAAAAAGTTATGGCCATTTTCATACTCGGAAATTAGCATCTTGTTCCCTATTGTTTTTCCATTGACTTAACACAAAAGCTGTGATCAAGGACAGTCAAAAGCCCATAACTTTCTTAAAAATTAAGATAACTGAAAGACATTTTCAGTTATTATAGATTGAAGCATTCTGAAACAAATATGAAAGAATCTTGCTTGGATGACCTGAAATTAAAGCATATAATTAGTTAGTTACCCAATTGTAGCTAATTACAAAACTCAATTACTAGATCTAAACATCTATCTATTTCTTAAGTAAATAGCCTAAGTGTTCAAATAATATTCACACAATAATTCACAATAGAACATGATTTTAAAATCTCATTGTCATGCATTTATAGGCCAAATGGAAGGAATTTAATGTTTAATTCCCGTAAATTAATAGTAAGATTAAACGAGAACTTACCAGTTCGAAATTTGATCGTTATTTTATGAGGAGTAACCATGAGGGATTACGTGCCCTCCACTCCCCAGCCAATTAAATTTTAAATACCTTCGAAAGAACTGGTGTATCGGTACTGAATAGTACGCATTTTTTAAATCAATTGTAGTGTTGAATGTTTCCATCTAAATGTTTATACTCGACAAATGTATTAAAGTTTGTAAGGTCCAGAATAATTCTGCAACCACCATCTTTTTTACTTCTTGGAAATATATTTGACACAAATTGATGTTCATGTTGAACGGTTTTTTCAATAACACTTTTTTTAAACAATTTGTCAATTTCCACATTAATTTCTGCCTCTTCAATTGCAGAAACATGAAACCATAAGCAGGTTTATTTTGTACCGGAGAGTTAACACCTTCTTTAAATGTTATAGTAGCTCCTGAAACTGTTTGTAAAATAAACCGATCAGATGTGATGGCAAGCCATTCATCATAAAACATTTGTAATCTCCCTCCAACTGGAGATTTGTCCACAGTTTCTTTAAGAATTGAATACATTTTTTGTACCTCTCCATATGAACGTGGTGGTCTCCTTTTCCCCGTATACGGGTGAACATTAGGCTGTGTCGGATGTTAATATTTTCTTATCATATTCCTGCCTCTGTTTCCAAAATCAAATCCCCTTCTTGACGAAAAATACCTTTTTTGTCCAAAAACGAAAGGTCTCATGTGGCTAATAGATTTAGCCTCTTCATCCATTTCTCTTATTTGCTTAGGCAGGTTCTCTCCAAATAGATAACCAGGAGCTTGAACACCACTTGATCAACACAGACCTGCAACCTTGGATGAAATATGGTCCGAATCGCAATTTTCCTCATACAATTAATTTCATAGAAGGAATTGCACAATAAGCCCAAAGTATCTTTTGGATTTTAACCATTTCCGACCCTTCCATTTGCCTTCCAAAAGCAGTAATGGCAGCTGAAATCAGTTTGAGGATTCTTTGAAATCTTATTTCTTGTACTCTCATGCCTGGAGACATAGGCGTCCATATAGACAGATTAACCGTAGGTACCTTCAATGAGGTGCAATTTTCCGGTGTTTTATATAATTCTGCTGTTTCAACCATCACAGAATCTTGAAGTTGGTGAGATACCATATAATTAATAATGGCAGCTAGGTTTTCTTCCTTAGCCTCACCACTTCCTTCAGGTATTACCATAACCATATAACCATATAACAATTACAGCACGGAAACAGGCCCTCTCGGCCCTTCCAGTCCGTGCCGACCATTTGTTTTCCCCTAGTCCCATAGCACTCAGACCATACCCCTCCATTCCCTTCACGTCCATATACCTATCCACTTTAGTCTTAAATGTTAAAATCGATCCTGCCTCCACCACTTCTGCTGGAAGCTCATTCCACACAGCCACCACCCTCTGAGTAAAGAAGTTCCCCCTCACATTACCCCGAAACTTCTGTCCCTTAATTCTCATGTCATGCCCTCTTGTTTGAATCTTCCCTACCCTCAATGGGAAAAACGTATCCACGTCAACTCTGTCTATCCCTTTCATCATTTTAAAGACCTCAATCAAGTCCCCCCTTAACCTTCTGCGCTCCAAAGAATAAAGACCGAACTTGTTCAACCTTTCTCTGTAACATAGTTGCTGGAACCCTGGCAACATTCTAGTAAATCTCCTCTGTACTCTCTCTATTTTGTTGACATCCTTCCTATAACTAGGCGACCAAAATTGTACACCATACTCCAGAATTGGTCTTACCAATGCCTTGTACAATTTTAACATTACTTCCCTACTCCTATATTCAATGCTCTGATTTATAAAGGCCAGCACACCAAAGGCTTTCTTTACCACCCTATCTACATGCGATTCCACCTTCAGGAACTATGCACAGTTATTCCTAGATCCCTCTGTTTCACAGCATTCCTCAATTCCCTACCATTTACCATGTACTTCCTATTTTGATTTGTCCTGCCAAGATGTAGCACTTCACACTTAACAGCATTAAACTCCATCTGCCATCTTCCAGCCCACTTTTCCAAATGGCCCAAATCTCTCTGTAGACTTTGAAAATCTACTTCATTATCCACAACACCACCTATCTTAGTATCATCTGCATACTTACTTATCCAATTTTCCACCCCATCATCCAGATCATTGATGTACATGACAAACAACAGTGGACCCAACACAGATCCTTGAGGCACCCCACTGGTCACCGGCTTCCAACCTGACAAACAGCCATCCACCATTACTCTCTGACATCTCCCATTCAGCTGCTGTTGAATCCATCTTGCTACTCCGCCATTAACTCCCAAAGATTGAACCTTCTTAACCAACCTTCCATGGGGAACCTTGTCAAAGGCCTTACTGAAATCCATATAGACAACATCCACTGCTTTACCCTCATCAATTTCCCTAGTTACCGCTTCAAAAAATCTTTTGCCATATCAGGCACATCTGGCCTCTTCTTTTTTATTTGTGGTGTGCACTCATAATCCACATCACCACTTGCAGGGTCTGACTTTTGCAGCCCTGATACACTTGGAATTATATCCAATTAGACTTTCTCCGCCCTTAATCCTGGGTCTGGAGTTTCAAATTCCCAATTTGGCACATAGCCATATTCTGGAAATTCAAACCCCTCAGTGTCATTTTGGGAAATTTCTGGGTACTGTGACCCTTGTCTCATTATATTTTGGAGTACTTTCTCCATATGTTCCATTTTAAGCCATATAGCTTTATTATCCGGAGGACTTTCATTATCAGAGTCATTATCAGAAACCACGGGCCTCACGGATTTCTTTTTGCTTTTTCTAGGAACATTTTCCTCCGTGGTTTGCATTTCTGGAGAAATTATAGTCTCACTAACGGGTAAATCAGTGGCCACCGGTATCGGAACCAGATCCGCACTAAACTCTTGTCCCGACTCTTTAGCTTCACCCCGGGACGATCGTTTTACCCGCGAAATTTTCCTTTGAGACTTCTCCATTTTCCTTTTTTATTATCTGGCTAAATCAGTACGCCAGCGTGACTCTGATTTTAAATTTTACTTTCACTTTTGCTGGTTCTACCAGCGTAACGTCTTGTTTAGAACGTCCCCTCTTTTCCTTGCACTTACCTGCGGGTCCGTTCCGACCGCTGCGAGGAGCTGCGCTCTGCAGCTCTTGCTTCTGCCGTCAGCGTCGACGTAATGCCGTTCTAGCGCCAGGCGGGGCTTCTTCACGTAGTCACTCACGTGACTCCGAAGTAAAATGGCCATTTTAATCATCTTGCGAGTGGGTTTTTGTGGAACGCGATCAATTGGAACGTTGCGGTTGCGATTAATTTAAACCCCATATCGGCAGGAAAAAGTACTGCCGGTTTGTATGGGGATTCAATCACCGTTTCGCAACGTAAAATGTGGATTAAAGGCATCTTAATACGCACTTTTATACATAAAATAAATGGCTTTCCTTTACTTGTCCCGTACGTGAAATCAGTCCCCGTTGTCGGCGTTGATGGCTTTAGAAACTGATTTTTAAATTACTCCAGTGCTGAACTTGTCCGGCGATTAAAAAAAAAAATTCACAGAACAGCAGTCGGAACAATTCTTCAGCAAAAACTTGCACTCCAAGAAAATATATTTATGACAGGTAGGAGAAAACCGCATTTTAACCCCGCCACCCCCCCTCTCAAAGGAGCCAAAGTCACGCACATGGCCAGTGGCAGAACTACAGCGCTGCTGAAGGTAAGTTTTGTAACATACCTACTTCCCTCACTTGATTGTGGGGGAGACGATTCATGTTGATTCCTATAGTGTACTGTGTCTTTTTTTCTTTTTTCTTTTATATGGATGTATGGAAATCTAGTTTCTTCTCTGTAAAGCACTTTGGCTTCAACATGATTTGATTTAAAGGGTGCTATATAAATAAACATTTCTTACTTACTCTAGGTATGTTACAAAACATACCTTTAGCGGCGCTGCTGTTCTGCCACTGCCCGTGTGCACGACTTTGCCACCTTTGAGAGGGGGGCGGGCTTAAAATACGATTTATCTTCAGACCATTCAAATCAATTTTGAACAGGCTTTTTAGTTGCTGAAGAAAAATCGCTTCGACTTAGTTTTATTAAGTTTATTAAAATTAGCGCTGGAAAAATTAAAAGCAGGAGTAAATTGCTAGATTTAGAGTAAATTTTACTAGAATGTTGCCAGGGTTCCAGCAACTATGTTACAGAGAAAGGTTGAACAAGTTAGGTCTTTATTCTTTGGAGCGCAGAAGGTGAAGGGGGGACTTGATTGAGGTCTTTAAAATGATGAAAGGGATAGACAGAGTTGACGTGGATAAGCTTTTCCCATTGAGGGTAGGGAAGATTCAAACAAGAGGACATGACATGAGAATTAAGGGACAGAAGTTTAGGGGTAACGTGAGGGGGAACTTCTTTACTCAGAGGGTGGTGGCTGTGTGGAATGAGCTTCCAGCAGAGGTGGTGGAGGCAGGATCGATTTTAACATTTAAAAGTAAAGTGGATAGGTATATGGACGTGAAGGGAATGGAGGGGTATGGTCTGAGTGCAGGTAGATGGGACTAGGGGAAAACAAATGGTCGGCACGGACTGGAAGGGCCGAGAGGGCCTGTCTCCGTGCTGTAATTGTTATATGGTTATATGGTTATATGGTAAATTAAAAATCATCTTCTAAAGCCGTCAACGCCGACAACGGGACGGATCTTACGTAGGTGACAAAAGAAGGGACACAGTTTATTTTTACATAAAAACGTGCTTCTTAGGAAACCTTTAATCAAAATTTCATGTTGCGAAAAGGTGACTAAAAAAATATACGAACCGGCAGTATTTGTCCTGCCGATATGGGGGTTAAATTCACCGCAAACCGCAACGTTCCAATCCATCGCGTTCCACAAAAACCCACTCGCAAGTTGATTTTAATGGCCATTAATTTACGGGAATTAAGCACTAAATTCCTTCAATTTGGCCAATAAATTCATGACAATAGATGTTTAGTTCTAGTTTTGTAGTTAGCTACAATTAGGTAACTAACTAATTATATGCTTTAATTTCAGGTCATCCAAGTAATATTGTTTCATATTTGTTTCAGAATGCTTCAATCTATAATAACTGAAAATTTCACTCTCTTAAAGTTATGGGCTTTTGACTGTCCTAGATCACAGCTTTTGTGTTAAGTCAATGGAAAGGCAATGGGGAACAAGAAGCTAATTTCTGAGTATGAAAATGGCCCTAACTTTTTTTCTACTAAAGATATGAAAGTGAATTAGGTGTCAAATTAAACTTTTTCTGCTTTATCTGATGGGATAAATTGCAGACTGATTTTTTTAATCTCAAAATTTTGTAACATTGCTATGTACAGTGTCTTTTTTCTTTTATATGGATGTATGGAAATCTAGTTTCTTCTCCGTAAATCACTTTGGCTTCAACGTGATTTGATTGAAAAGTGCTATATAAATAAAAATTACTTACTTACTTACTCTCAATTGTCGGCGCCAATCAACCGCCCGCACTGGCACCCCCGCCAGCTGTGTCCGCCCGTTAACCGCACGGTCGAACTGTTGCCGCCCCTTCAATTCAATTGTTCAACACCCGTTAACCGCCCCCCCAACGGTCAACGCTCCCGGGCGTGCGCGCGCTCCGAGCAACTGTCAACGCTCCCGCGCGGGCGCGCGCTCCGACCAACTGTCAACGCTTCCGCGCGGGCGCGCGCTCCGACCAACTGTCAACGCTCCCGCGCGGGCGCGCGCTCCGACCAACTGTCAACGCTTCCGCGCGGGCGCGCGCTCCGACCAACTGTCAACGCTCCCGCGCGGGCGCGCGCTCCGACCAACTGTCAAAGCTCCCGCGCGGGCGCGCGCTCCGACCAACTGTCAACGCTCCCGCGCGGGCGCGCGCTCCGACCAACTGTCCCGCCTCCAACAACTGACGACGATCGCGCGCGCGCGTGTTCCCGCCCAATCCACCTCCCCTCAGCCGTTGACGCCCGCAATTTCCCGCTCGCTCGCTCGCGTTGCCCGCTGGGAAGCCGTTTCCAGAACGTTCTTCGCCGACGGTTGCTTCTGAGTTCGCTTCTCGCCAACGACGTTCGGAGGCCGCCCATCGCAATACAGTCCGATTAAAAAAAACACTGGGTTTTCTGCCGTTTTTTTAATTTTTGTTTGCTTTGAAAATCTTTTTTTGAAAATCCCCGCTGCGATCTATCCTCAAAGTCACAAGTAAGCGGATTGGCAGCGACGCAGATAGGCGGCTCTCAGACACATGGCTCTCCTCTCCCCTCCTCGCTCTCCCATCCTCTCTCCCCTCCTCTCTCTCCCATCCTCTCTCTCCCCTCCTCTCTCTTTCTCCTCCTCTCTTTCTCTCCCCCTCTCTCTATCCTCTCTCTCTCGCTTCCCCTCCTCTCTCTCCCCACTTCTCTGTCTCTCTCCCTCCTCTGTCTCTCTCTTTCCCCCCTCTCTCTCTCCTCCCCCTCTCTCTCTCTACACTCCTCTCTCTACACTCCTCTCTCTCCCCCTCTCTATCTCCCCTCTACTCCCTCTCTCCCTCTCTCTATCCCCCTCTACCCTCTCGCTCTCTCTCCCCCCCTCACTCCCCCCTCACTGTCCCCCCCCCTCTTTCTATCCCATCTCTCCCTCATCTCTCTCTATCCCATCTCTCCCTCTTCTCTCTCTCTCACCCCTCTCTCTCCTCCTATCTCCTCTATCTCTCATCTCTCCCCTCCTCTCTCCCCTCTCTCTCCCTCTCCTCCCCCTCCTCTCTCCACTCTCTCCCACCCCCCCCCCTCTCCCTCCCCCTCCCCCTCTGTCTCCCCCTCTGTCTCCCCCCCCTCTCCCCTCCCCTCTGTCTCCCCCCCCACTCTCCCCTCCCCTCTGTTTCTCCCCCCCCCTCTCCCCCCCTCTGTCTCCCCCCCTCTCTCCCCTCCTCTCTCTCCTCTCTCACTCTCCCCCCTTCTTCTCCATCTCCCTCTATCTCTCCTATCCCATATCTCCCTCTATCTCTCTCTATCCCATCTTTGTCTCCCCCGCTCTCTCTCTCACCCCTCTCTCTCTCTCTCCCCCTCTCCCCTCTCTCCCCGCCTCCCCTCTCTCTCTCATCCCTCCTCTCTCGTCCCCCTCTCTCTCCCCCTCTCCCCTCGCTCTCTCCCCTCCCTGTCCCCCTCTTTCTCTCTCTCTCTCCCCCTCTCTCTCTCTCACCTCTCTCTCTCCCCCCCTCTCTCCCCCTCTCCCTCCCTCTCCCCTATCTCGCTCTCTCCCCCTCTCTCTCTCTCTCTCTCTCTCCCTCCCCCTCTCTCTCCCTCCCTTCCCCTCTCTCTCTCCCCTGCTGTTGATGCCCGCTATTCCAGCTGTTGACGCCCGTTACTTCCAGCTGTTGATGCCCCTAGCTGTTCCAACGCCCGTTCGCCGCCCCTCACATCTGCAGCTGATCCGCTCTCCTGTAAAGTGAACATCCTTAAGCTCCACCAGCCGGTACGTGTCGCCATTTTATAATCTTGCTACTATAAACACCATGTATATATAACAAACATCTTTAATTATTTCCCAGTACCAAATACCCCTTTTATTTTATAATTCTATTCCAATGCACCTGTTAACCTTATTGCTAAGTTCAAGTGTATTGTTTATAGACAATAGGTGCAGGAGTAGGCCAATCAGCTCTTCGAGCCAGCACCGCCATTCAATGTGATCATGGCTGATCATCCCCAATCAGTACCAATCTCTATACTTATAAACTCTGATCTTGGAGTGTGTGTACTTGTGCAATGTTCAGTGCGTTTCACATCTCCTCGAAAACATGACGCGCTAACGGTGACATTTTTACATATTCCGATAGCGGTTTACAATGCAATGTCCTCAAGATTGGGCGTGGATGGGGTAAAAGGAGCCAATGAATAATATTAATATAATATCAAGGGGGGTGGTTAGTGTGTGTGTGTGGGGAGGTGGTGGTTAGTGTGTGTGTGGGGTGGGGGGTGGTTAGTTTGTGTGTGGTCGCAGCCCTCCCCCGCACCCTCTCCACTCCCCTCCACCTCCCCCCCTTCCCCATCCGTCCCACCCTCCCCCTTCCCCCCCCCTCTCTCCCCCTTATCTTTCCCCTCTCCCCCATTTCCCCCCCTCTCTCCCCCTTATCTTTCCCCCTCTTCCCCCCCTCTCTCCCCCTTATCTTTCCCCCTCACCCCGCCTGATGTTGCAGCACGTTCCATTGTGTGATGTCGCAGATGGCCAATCGCAATGGATCTCATTTATATATTTCTTTGCACCAGCCCCAGCCCGACCCTCGCGCCTTGCGTCGAAGCGCATGATCATGAGTGTGGGAATAGAGGGAGAGGAGTGGGGGTGATAAGGAGTGGGGGATAGATGGACTGCCCCCACCCCTCCCGTCTCCCTCCCCACTATCCCCCCTCTCTCCCCCCACCCCCTCTCCCCTCCTTCCATATTCTTCCCCCTCTCTCCCCAACCCCATCTCCCCTCCTCCATATTCTTCCCCCTCTCTACCCAACCCCATCTCCCCCCTCCCCCACACCTCTCTCCCCCATCCCTCTTTCCACCACCCTCTCCTCCCCCCCTCCTCCTCCCACTCCTCATCATCCCTCTATCCCTCTCTCCCCCACCCCCTCCCCCTTTCCTCCCCCCCCCACTTTCCCCCCCCCACCCCCTCTCCCCACTCCCCCCTCCCCTATTCTTCCCCTCCTCTCCCCAACCCCATCCCCCTCCTTCCATATTCTTCCCCCCTCTCCCCAACCCTCATCTCCCCCTCCCCCACACCCTCTCTCCCCCATCCCTCTATCCTCCACCCCTCTCCCCCCCTCCTCCTACCCACCCCCTCTCTCACCCCCATCACTCTTCATGCCATCCCTCTCTCCCCCACCCCCTTCCCTTTCCCCCATCCCCTTCCCTCCCTGAACGTTCCATTGTGTGATGTCACAATGCCCAATGCTCACAGATGTCCAATCGGAATGGGTTCATTTACATATGCTCCAGCCCCAGTCCTGACCCCCCCCCCCCCCCCCCCCCCCCGCCTAATGTCGCAGCACCTTCCATTGCGTGATGTCACAATGCCATCCCTCACCGACCCGATCTCCTGGATGGCCAATCGCAATGGAATCCATTTACATATGCCTTTGAAACACAGAAACATAGAAAATAAGTGCAGGAGTAGGCCATTTGGCCCTTTTCTCCAGCTCCAACCCTGCCCCCCGCCGCCATTGTCGAAGCGCGTGATCACCCTCTCCTCACTCCTCTCTCCTCACTCCTCTCCCCTCTCTCTTCCCCCTCTCTCCCCCATTCCCTATTCCTCTCACCCTCTTCCTCACCCCTCTCCCCTCATCCCTCTCCCCATCTCCTCAACCCTCTCTCATCACCCCTCTCTCCGTATCCCCCTCTCTCCACCCTTCTCTGCTCACCCCTCTCTCCTCACTCCCCCTCTCTCACCCCTCTCTCCACACCCCTCTCTCCTCACACCCCCCCCACCCCTCTCCCCCTCACCCCTCTCTCCCTCATCCCTCTCTCAATGCCCCTCTCTCTTCACCCCTCTCTCCTCACTCCCCCTCTCTCTTCGCCCTCTTTCTCACCCCTCTCTCCTCACCCCTCCATCTCCACCCCTCTCTCCTCACCCATCTCTCATCACCCATCCTTCCTCCTCCTCTCCATCTCCCCCTCTCCTCACCCCTTCTTCCCCCTCCCCAGTCTCTCTTCCCTCCCCCCTTTGCCCCCACCCCTTTCCCCTCCGTCCCCACTCATCTCCCCTCCTCCTTACCCTCCTCTCCCCTCGTCCCAGCCCCCTCCAACCCTCCTTTCCCCTCCCCTCTACCCTCCCCTACCCCCTTCCTCCCCTCCACCTCCTCTCTCCCCTCTACTCTCTTCCCCCTAATGTCTTCACCCTCTCCCCCTTCTCTCTCTCCCCCTCTTCCCCCCCCCTTTCCCCCTTGTAGAGAAGGTACACAGACACCTTAAGGTCTTCACTACTTTATTAATCATACATCATATAGCCCTAGCTGTACGTGGTCTGTCACGATCACCAGAGAGAGAGCTAGGGGCGTGTGGGTTACAATTATACTAACTGGTGGGGGGGTGGTTAGCATGGACATCGTCACTATCAATTAAAGGTGTATACACATATCATCTACATCCTTCCTCTACCAAAACAAACAGTGAGTGACAGGGCGACCACGTCTCATGCGCTAGGGTAAATGCAAACAGTAAAGCACGGGAATACAGAATCACACGTAATCGCCGTAACGGACCGGCGGCCTGACCAGGCGACCAGACCGGGTTCGCACCTCGCCATCACCTCCTTCCCCGATGGGAACAAGCTGGGACGACGCCGGGGCATGGTGGGGGCTACGGACAGGAGAACCCCTGGGCGACGAAGGCATCAGGGGGGGGACGGCGAAGAGAAAGGCGAGGAAGCCGGAGAAAGCGGGACCGCAGCCGGGAGGCGGACAAGAGGAGGACGAGGAGGGGGGGTGACCCCAGAGGAACGGGTAAAGCACTGGGCCGCGACAGTGGCAGCGGGGGGGCATACAGAGCTGCCGGGGGAGGGAGTGGCTCGTTCATGAGCTGGAGATGCTGGCGGGACCGGCGGTACACCCTTCCGTCGTGGTTGACAAGGTACGAACGAGGGGAACCGGCAGAACCGACGAACACGGCCAGCTTGGAACGGCCAGACGTGGACCTCATATGGACGACCTGGCCGGGGAGAAGAGGGCGGAGGACACGGCAGGACCTGTCATGGGAACGCTTCTGTATACCGTGTTTTTGGGCAATGCCTTTCCGGACCAAGGCAGGTTTAAAGACGGAGGGGGACAGGGACTGCATAGACACCGGGACCGTGGGCCTCGTGACTCGGGACATGAGTCGCTGAGCCGGGGAGCCCAGGGCATGGTCGCGGGAGATGTTGCAGAGGTTCAGCAGAGCCAGGTAGATGTCGGAGCGGGATAGGCGGCAACGTTCCAACAATCCTTTAGCACTGCGGACCGCGTGCTCGGCCGGTCCGTTGCTCTGCGGGTATTCCGGGCAGCTGGTGTAATGACGAAAGTTCCATCGTTTGGCAAAAACGCGGAACTCGGCACTGGTGAACTGGCTGCCGTTGTCCGACTGTAGGCTGGCCGGTGACCCGAAGGTGGCAAAGTGGCGGCGCAACTTTCGATGACCGCGGAGGAAGAGAGGGAGTGGAGCTGGTCAACTTCAAACCAGCTGGAGTAAGAGTCGACAAGCACCAGGAAGTGCTTTCCGTGCCACTCGAAGATGTCGGTTGCTAGCGCAGACCAGGGCAGGTTAGCAGCTGACTGCTGCAGGAGCGGCTGCCGCTGTTGCTGCCGAGCGAGGCTGTTGCAGGTAGGACACACGGAGACTCTATCCCGGAAGTAGCGAGGCATGTCAGGCCTGAAAAACTGGCTCTGAGCGATGGAAAGGGTCGCTTCGGCCCCGGGATGGACACGATGAGTGGTTTCGAAGTATTGTTCTCGTAGTGCTGCGGGCACCACCACCTTGTGCCCCTTCACAATCACACCATCACGCAGCACCAACTTGTCACGAACCAAGAAGTAAGGCACCGCTGCGGCCGGCAGGGAAGAACGGCGGTCTGGCCAGCCCTGCTTGATGATCGCGGCCAGCTGCTGTAGCGAAGTGTCAGCCGGCGTGTGCTTGGCCAGGGACTTCAACTGACTGGAGGGCACGAAATTAACGTTTAGATCGGACGCCTCGTACGGATGTCGGGTTGTGGATGAGAGAGGCGCCCGAGACAGCGTGTCAGCAACAAACATGCCCTTGTGATAAACCACTGTGAAAGTGAAGCGTTGTAGCTGGAGCATCATGCGCTGGAGCCGGGAGGAGGCCATGTGTATTGGCTTGTTGAGGATGGTGACCAGAGGCTGGTGGTCCGTCTCGACAGTGAAGCAGTTGCCCAGGATATAGTCCTTGAATTTGGAGCAGGCAAAGACAACAGCCAGCAGCTCCTTTTCAATCTGGGCATAGTGTTGTTCAGCGTTCGTCATTGTGCGGGATGCGTAGGACACAGGCAGTTGCACCCCGTCATGGATCTGCAGACAGGCGGCCCCGAGGCCAAACTTAGATGCATCACATGTGAGAACGATGGGGCGCTGGAGGTCAAAGTACTTCAGCGTTGGCATGCTGATCAGCTTAGATTTGAGGGTGTCAAATGCTTCTGGTGTTGCAGGAACCAGGCCCAGGCAGTGTCCTTTTTCACCAGATCCCGCAGAGGGGCACTCAGTTCACTCAGGTCGGGGATGAACTTTCCCAGGTAGTTGACCATGCCCAAGAAGCGCTGTAGGCCAGGCACGTCCGCAGGTGCAGGCATCTCGGATATTGCGGCCGTCTTCTGCGGGTCGGGCTTCAGCCCCGATGCAGTGAAGACATGCCCCACGTAGGTGACCTCAGGGACCCGGAATCGGCACTTCTTCGGATTGAACTTCAGGCTGATCTCCCGGGCCCGCTGCAGCACCTGGCGAAGGTGGTGTTTGTGCTCAGCGACATTCTTCCCATAAACCAGGATGTCGTCGACAATGATGGCACACGGAAGTCCAGCAAACAGTTGTTCCATGGTCCTTTGGAACACCTCGCTGGCAGAGTTGATCCCAAACGGCATGCGGAGGAAGCGATACCTGCCGAAGGGCATGCTGAAGGTCGTCATGTGCGAGGATCGCTCCTCTAGAGGTATCTGCCAGAACGAACTCTTGACTTTAAGGTGTATGTGTACCATCTCTACATGGTGTCAGAAGTGGGATCTGTTATCAGAGCAGCTGCACCTCGCAAGGAAAACACACTCAGCTCGCTCTGAGAAGAGTCAGAGTCAGACGGGGGGAGTTCATCATGCTGGAGATGGGAACCAGACGCGGTATCGTCACGTGTCAGGTAGCGAGACGGTTTCTGCTGTGGCTGTGCAGGGTTCCCACGGGAACGGCATGCTGCCGAGAAGTGGTTGGGCTTGTTGCAGAAATTACAGGTTTTCCCCAACGCCGGGCACACATTAGAACGGTGTGAAACAAAGTTACAATTCGGACATCGTTGAGGCAGTCTAAAGCCCGGCAGAGGGCTTGCCCTCTGTCGCCGGGGAGCATTGTACTGGCGACCAGCGAGACTGGCTGCGTGGACCACAGGGTCAGGTACAGCGGAGGAGACAGCCTCAGCTAAACGAGAGGCATGCAAAGGCTCATTGAATGTCAGATCAGGCTTACGCAGCAGCTCAGAGTGCAGCTTATCATCCCGTAGACCAAAGACCAAGATGTCACGGGTCAAAGTATCAGGGGTCAGGACATGCAGGTCACATCGGTGAGCCAGTTGGCGCAGCGCGGCCACGAAATTGTCAATAGATTCTCCAGGGTTTTGGCGTCGGGAGAACAGTTTGAAACACTCTAAGATGCGGTTAGTGGGAAGGTCACACTTCGCCGTAAATTTAGCAAGCAGACATACCGGGTCCTGGATACTCTCACCCTGTCCATAGATGAATGACTCCGATCACTCAAACCCTTCGGGACCAGCTAGATTAAGCAGCAGGGAAGCCTTGACCGCGGGGGCCACAGCAGGGTGAGCGATTGTAACATAATGCTCAAAGTCACGTCGGAACACACTCCAGCGATGAGTGATGTCTGCATCAAAGACTAGGATGTCAGGTTTACGACAGACAGAAGCCATCATGGCACAGGGAGGGGGTACTGGGACTAAGAAAATAAAACGCGATAGACTGGAGACGCAGGAAGAACTTCTGACGCCACGTCGAGATGGTACACAGACACCTTAAGGTCTTCACTACTTTATTAATCATACATCATATAGCCCTAGCTGTACGTGGTCTGTTACGATCACCAGAGAGAGAGCTAGGGGCGTGTGGGTTACAATTATACTAACTGGTGGGGGTGTGGTTAGCATGGACATCGTCACTATCAATTAAAGGTGTATACACATCATCTACACCCCTCCTCTCCCCTCCCCTCCCTCCCCTCTCCCCACCCCATCTCCCCCTACCCCTCCCCCTCTCTCACCCCCCCTCTCTCTCTCTCCCTCTCTCCCCCTCTCTCACCCCCTCTCTCATCCCCCTCTCTCTGTCCCCCTCTCTCTTTGTCCCTCTCTCTGCCCCCCTCTCTCTCCCCCTTATCTCTCCCCCTCCCACTCTCCCCCTCAATCTCCCCCCTCTCTCTCCCCCTCCCTCTCTCCCCTCTCTCTCTCCCCCCCCTCTCTCTTTCTCCCCTCCTCTCTCTATCTCTCCCCTTCTCTCCTTCTCTCTCCCCCCTCCCTCTCTCTCCCCTCCTATCTCTCTCTATATCCCCCTCCCTCTACCCCTCTCTCCCCCACCCTTTCTCACCCTCTCTCTCCCCCTCTCCCTCACCCTTCTCCCAACTGTCAACGTTCGCCCCTGGCCGGCGTCAGCTTCACCCCCCCCCCCCCACATGCACACACACACACACACACACACTCACTCACACACACCTGTTAACGCCCGTTAACCGCATGGTCCTCGCGCCCAATCAGCTGTTGACGCTGGAAACCCTTTTCCGGAACATTCTTCCCCAACTGTCATTCGGACTTCGTTTCTGATTTCGCAATAACCGACCCGATCTCCCGGTGGCTGAGCACTTCAACTCCCCCTCCCAATCCCAATCCGACCTCTAATCCCCCATCACACGTGACAGGGAGGGCACTGCACCACCTAATCCCCCTACACATGTGACTAGGGACACATCCCCTACACATGTGACTAGGGGGACACCGTACCACTTCCCCCCGTACACATGTGACTAGGGGGACACTGCACCACCCCATCAGCAGTTGACGACCGTTATTTCCAGCTCGCTCGTTTGCGTTGCCCTCTGTGAAACCTTTTCCAGAACATTCTTCCCCGCACGGTCATTCGGACTACGTTTCTCGACAGTGAAGTTCGAATTCTAAACGATTGATCAAAACGCTGGATTTACTCTTTTTTCAAAAGGTAAAGATAGATGATTTTTTCAATATTTATTTATATTTGAATAATTCTTTTTATTAAGTTCTCCGTTGTTTGTTCCGCCAAATTAACACACATTTTCCCTTTTTTTTAAATATTCTCTCTTTTTTCAAAGGACTCCATTACTCCACTTTGAAGAGGTAATTGCTTTTCTGTTTTTAAACTTTGCGGTTATTTTCTTTGCCGATTTCCATAGCCGTGTTTTTCAAATGTTATCTTTATTTTCAAGTTAATTCATTTTGAACAGATAATTGCCTGACTGTTTAAAAACCTTGAGTTTATTTGATCTGCTGATTTAGACAAGTGATAATTTTATTTCATTTTCTGATTTTCATTGCTTATCTTTAATTTACATTAGACAACTAATTAAAAAATAAAAATTAAAATCCGTTTGTTTTTTAATTCTCTCTTTATTTTTCAATTTACAGCATTTTTTAACAGTTTTAAGAGTTCTGTTATTTGCTCCGTTAAATTTACCCAAATTTTTCACCGTTTTCTTTTAAATTCTTGCATTGTGTTTGATTTCATTCTACAGCAAAGTCTCCATTTTGATCTCTTCATTGACAACTAAGATTAAAAAGATAATTGATTTAATTACAGGAAAGGCTCCATTTTGATCAATTTGATTTGTTTTCATTGACAATTTTGATTAAATAAAAAATTCATTGTGTTTGATTTCATTCAACAATAAAGTCTCAATTTTGAACAAATTGACCTATCTTCATTGAGAACGTAATGTAAGAAAATTCTCATTGTGATTGATTTCATTCTACAGGAAAGACTCAATTTTGGATAAATTCATCTGTCCTCATAGACAGCTGATTTGTAAAATATTGTTTTTATTATGATTGGTTTAATTCTACAGGAAAGTCTCCATTTTGAACCAATTGGTCTGTCTACATTGACAACATAGATTTTGTTTAGGCTTTTTAAATCATGCCAAGAAGAGGGAGGAAAAGAGGTGCACGATGGTCATGTGATGACAGACAGAGAAATTGAGAAGCAATAAGGAGAAGGGAACAAGAGGCACAGAAGAAATAACTCAACTTTTCAGATATGAACAAGAGAGATACCAGGAGATAAGGGATGAAGAGGCGGAGCAAGAATCAACTCAACGTCTCTGAGGTCAACAAAAGAGACCGCGAGAGGGAAGGCCTCAAGAGACCCAGCAAGACACAACTCAACATTTCAGAGATGAACGAGAGAGACAGCGGGAGAGAACGGCTGAAGAGACACAGCAGGAAAGAACTGAATGTCTCAGAAATAAACGAGAGAGACTTTGCGAGAGAAGGGCTCAAATGTTGCAGCAGGAAAGAACTGAACGTGTCAGAGTTGAACGAGAGAGACAGCGGGAGAGAAGGTTTCAAAACACGCAGCAGGAAAGAACTGAATGTCTCAGAGATCAACGAGAGAGACAGCTGGAGAGAAGGGAAGAAGAAACGCAGCAAGAAACAACGTCTTGTGGAACCTCGTGAACGAATACAAAGAATGGATGAAGAGACAGGTGATTAAAGAACTAGAAGGCTGGATGAACAGAGAGATACAAGACAACAAAATGCACGTCTCACGCAGAGAAATCTTTCTGCTGATGTTGGTGAAATGACCAATGTGTGTCCTCACTGTCGAGCATACCACTTCTCAGGAGAAACGGCCAACTTTTGCTGCATGAAGGATAAGGTCAACATCGCTCCTCCGAATGCACTCATTAATTTATATACAGGCGATACACCACAAGCACATGAGTTCAGAAAGAATATTAGACAATACAATTGCCTCTTTCAACCCACGTCATTCAGTGCCAAGGAAGTGGTGGCACATGGATGGAATCCTTCAGTGATCATTCAAGGCCAAATTTATCATTTCATTGGTTCGTTGATGCCTGACCAAGATCAACAAAGTACATTTTTCAAATCTATTTCATGGACCCACAAGATAGCATTGAATTGCGAATGAGTATTCTCCAAGCTTGAAATGCTTGAAAACATGATAAGACTAAACAACCCTTACATTGAATCACTTGTGATGGCGATGGAGAGAATTAGAGATTTACCAGAGGCATCAATCGTTATTGATCCCAATTACTGGTCACACTTAGAACATGGACGGAGGTTTAACACGCAAACTGCCATTGAAGTTGCCGTCCTCATACCAAAGAGTAATCAGCCTGCTGCAACATCACGCCACATTGTCTTGAGTGTAAGAGGAAGAGGACGAGCAGAAGGAGGTCTGCAAATCATTTCAGAGTCGCATAGGTCTTATGACAGTTTTCAATACATCCTTTTCTTTCCACTTGGTGATGACAGAGGGCATTCACAACTCCAAATGAGTAACGGCAGGAAATTGACACTAATGAGATATTATGCACAAAGGATTATGCATCGTGAGAATGAATTTTGCCAGCTTTTGAGAGGAGGACGACTCTTCCACCATTACCTTGTTAATATGGCGGCAAAAATGGAAAGTGATAGGCTCACTGGGGGTGCCTTCCTGTACGGGTATGGCTGCCCAACCTGCAGCTCTCCGTTTATTCTCTTTTTTTAAATTTTTAGTTAGTTGAGTTTTTCTGTTTTTTGGAGTCCTAGCCTTTTTTATGTGGGGGTGGGGGAGGGGAAGGGGGAAACTGCTTTCTAGGGTCTCTACCTGGTCGGAGAGGCAGCTTTCTCCGGGCTGCACCCGTCTTCGCGGCCTACCAGCGGGCCTGGAGTGGCATTTCTTGGGGGGACCGCCCAGAACCACGGCTTCGGCAGCGGCGCAGCGTTGGAGTGCCATCGCGGAGCGGAGCGGTCGATGCCTTGCCTGGGTCGACGCGCTGGAGCTCCAGTGAGCAGAAGACCGCAGGTGAACATCGCGGAGCTGCGGGACTGTGGGGCGGACGGCGGCGCTGAACTTTAACATCGTGGAGCCTGGGATCTCTCGGTGAGATCGCCAGTTGTGGAGCTCCATCCAGCGCGGCCTGTTGACGTTGGAAGCCGCGGTCTCCAGCAAGGAAGCGGCCGTTACAGGCACCCCGGGCCGCTGAGACGGTTCTCCCGTCGCTGGAGCACCATCACCCGGTGAAGAAGGGCCTGGAACATCGGCCCCCAGAGAGGCGACTGTGGAGGTCTCAATAGGCCCGACTATGGGTGAACTGGGGATGGGGTCTGGACTTTGTGCCTTCCCTCATAATGGGAACCATTGTGGGGGGATGTTTTTTTGTTTTATGTTAAATTCTTTAATGTTATGTCTTATCTTTATCTATGTGCTGCATGGCAAGACAAATTTCACTACACCAATTGGTGTATGTGACAATAAATGTCCTTTGACCTTTGTCAATTATATTCGCATGAATCAGGTATCATTGAGGTCAACGTACAAAGGACTGACGGATGCATTACATGATAATGATGACTTGGAAAACATCGGAAGGCGCATCATCCTCTCTTCAACATTTGTCGGTGGTCCCAGATATATGATGCAACGATTCCAGGACGCCATGATGTACATTCGGAAGTATGGCACTGCTGCATTGTTCATTACGATGACCTGCAATCCAAATTGTAATGAAGAGAGGCTTGCCTCATTTCCACTGTCTGCTTTGGCTTGATGAAGCGAGTAAGCCAAGACCTCAACATTATGAAAGATTTGTGCAAGCTGAAATTCCAGACCCGCAAGTAGATCCTGAGCTGCATAAATTGGTACTCAAGCACATGATCCATGGACCGTTCTGCAAGGACACCTCTCCATGTTGGAAGGAAGGAGGATGCACCAAGAGATTCCCAAAGCCATTTGTCGAGAGCACAATGTGTGGAGATGATTCATATCCTCTGTACAGGAGAAGATCTCCAGCCATGGGAGGATTTCAGGGACATCATAAAGGACGTCCGTTACAGACTATTACTTCCAATTGGGTTGTGCCCTATAATACTGAACTAATGAAGGCTTTCCAATGCCACCTCAACGTCGAAATATGCTGCTCTGTACAGTCAATTAAATACGTTGTAGCGTCACTAGGTGAGAGACCTTAAGAACCAGGACACTCCCTCTAGCCCATGACGTCACGTGCCCGCCCACGTATCTCCTGACGAGGGTTCGAGCATAAGTGGCCCGTGTTGAGGCTGACGCCACAGGACCCCCTCCCAGAACCGGAGGAAGGAATAGCATGGTTGAGGGCGGCTCCTGCATGTGGGTCTGGGACACCCCGGGCGTGGGTCGGGACGGAGGGCTCCACGGGCGCAATGACGCTCTGCGTGGGCGATCACGAGGTACCGAGGGGTGCGAGGAGACATACAGAAGCCGCCGGATGGAAGAGACACGGTCGCATCTCCTTGACCAGCTAAGGGAGAGTGTCCTGTGAAATACGGCCTCCAGCAACAATGAGGGGGAAAAAAACGAAATAAAATAAACAAACTCAGTTATGAACCGAGCGTGGAAATGCAGTGAACACAAAAATGAACAGTAAAAAGACAAATTACAGTGCAATCAGTGCTCAAAGTTCAAATTGTCTGGTGTTCATAGTGCAGGATAGGAAAGCTGTGTTGCAGTGACAGTCTACGGCCAGAATGAGGCGCTGTTGCCGGTGGTCAGGCTGCAGGAACAGCATCCGGCTGGAAGGTGGCACTGTGGACGGCAGTGAGGCTGCAGTGACGGCATCCGGCCAGGAGGTGGCGCTGTGGACGGTGGTGAGGCTGCAGTGACGGCAGCCGCTCTGACGGTGGCTCTGTTGCCGGTGATCAGGGCATCCGGCCGGAAGGTGGTGCTGTGGATGACGGTGAGGCTGCAATGACGGCATCCGGCCAGGAGGTGGCGCTGTGGACGGCGGTGAGGTTGCAGTGACGGCATCCGGCCAGGAGGTGGCGCTGTGGACGGTAAGTTTGAGCTTCTCTTCCAGCCTGCCGCAGCGGCCATTTTTGTAGTCGGTCCGGCCGCTTGTTGTAGGAGGCCTCGGCGGCCATTTTGCCGGCCGGCTGAGGTGGCGTTCACCAGCGATTCAAGACTGGTGAGGAGCAGAAGCGCGTCTTCAGCAGGCGACCCAGGTAAGCCCGCTCTAACGGGCATATAACCATATAACTATATAACAATTACAGCACGGAAACAGGCCCTCTCGGCCCTTCCAGTCCGTGCCGACCATTTGTTTTCCCCTAGTCCCATCTACCTGCACTCAGACCATACCCCTCCATTCCCTTCACGTCCATATACCTATCCACTTTACTTTTAAATGTTAAAATCGATCCTGCCTCCACCACTTCTGCTGGAAGCTCATTCCACACAGCCACCACCCTCTGAGTAAAGAATTTCCCCTCACGTTACCCCCTAAACTTCTGTCCCTTAATTCTCATGTCATGCCCTCTTGTTTGAATCTTCCCTACCCTCAATGGGAAAAACGTATCCACGTCAACTCTGTCTATCCCTTTCATCATTTTAAAGACCTCAATCAAGTCCCCCCTTAACCTTCTGCGCTCCAAAGAATAAAGACCTAACTTGTTCAACCTTTCTCTGTAACATAGTTGCTGGAACCCTGGCAACATTCTAGTAAATCTCCTCTGTACTCTCTCTATTTTGTTGACATCCTTCCTATAACTAGGCGACCAAAATTGTACACCATACTCCAGAATTGGTCTTACCAATGCCTTGTACAATTTTAACATTACTTCCCTACTCCTATATTCAATGCTCTGATTTATAAAGGCCAGCACACCAAAGGCTTTCTTTACCACCCTATCTACATGCGATTCCACCTTCAGGGAACTATGCAGTTATTCCTAGATCCCTCTGTTCCACAGCATTCCTCAATTCCCTACCATTTACCATGTACGTCCTATTTTGATTTGTCCTTCCAAGATGTAGCACTTCACACTTAACAGCATTAAACTCCATCTGCCATCTTTCAGCCCACTTTTCCAAATGGCCCAAATCTCTCTGTAGACTTTGAAAATCTACTTCATTATCCACAACACCACCTATCTTAGTACCATCTGCATAATACTTATCCAATTTTCCACCCCATCATCCAGATCATTGATGTACATGACAAACAACAGTGGACCCAACACAGATCCCTGAGGCACCCCACTGGTCACCGGTTTCCAACCTGACAAACAGCCATCCACCATTACTCTCTGACATCTCCCATTCAGCCACTGTTGAATCCATCTTGCTACTCCGCCATTAACACCCAAAGATTGAACCTTCTTAACCAACCTTCCATGGGGAACCTTGTCAAAGGCCTTACTGAAATCCATATAGACAACATCCACTGCTTTACCCTCATCAATTTCCCTAGTTACCGCTTCAAAAAATTCAAGAAGGTTTGTCAAACATGACCTTCCAGGCACAAATCCATGTTGACTGTTCCTGATCAGACCCTGTTTATCCAGAAGCTTATATATATTATCTCTAAGTATCCTTTCCATTAATTTGCCCACCACTGACGTCAAACTAATAGGTCTATAATTGCTAGGTTTATTCTTTGAACCCTTTTTAAACAATGGAACAACATGCGCAGTACGCCAATCCTCCGGCACTATTCCCGTTTCTAATGACATTTGAAATATTTCTGTCATAGCTCCTGCTATTTCTACACTAACTTCCCTCAATGTCCTAGGGAATATCCTGTCAGGACCTGGAGACTTATCCACTTTTATATTTTTCAAAAGTGTCAGTACTTCCTCCTCTTTGAATCTCATAGTTTCCATAGCCACTACTTTTTCCCCTCAACTCACAAGTTCAATATCCTTCTCCTTGGTGAATACCGAAGAAAATAAATTGTTCAATATCTCCCCCATCTCTTTTGGCTCTGCAGATAGCTGTCCATTCTGGTTCTCTAATGGTCCAATTATATCCCTCGTTATCCTTTTGCTATTAATATAGCTGTAGAAACCCTTTGGGTTTACTTTCACCTTTCTTGCCAAAGCAACCTCATATCTTCTTTTAGCCTTCCTAATTTCTTTCTTAAGATTCTTTTTACATTCTTTATACTCCTCTAGCACCTCATTTACTCCATGCCTCCTATAATTATTGTAGATATTTCTCTCTTTTTTTTCGAAACAAGTGTCCAATTTCCCTTGAAAACCATGACTCTTTCCAATTTTTACTATTTCCTTTCAACCTAACAGGGACATAAAGATTCTGTACTCTTACAATTTCTCCTTTAAATGTCCTCCATTTCTCTTCTACATCCTTCCCATGAAACAAAGTGTCCCAATTCACTCCTTTAAAATCCTTACGCATTCCCTCAAAGTTAGCCTTTCTCCAATCAAAAATCTCCACCTTAGGTCCAGTTCTGACTCTCTCCATAATTATATTGAAACTAATGGTATTGTGATCACTGGTCCCGAAGTGCTCACCAACGCATACCTCCGTCACCTGACCTGCCTCATTTCCTAACAGGAGGTCCAGCACTGCCCCTTCTCTGGTTGATCCTATAAACTATCCTGCACACATTTTACAAACTCCAAACCATCCAGCCCATTTACAGAATGTGTTTCCCAGTCTATTTTTGGAAAATTGAAATCTCCCACAATCACTACCTTGTGCTTACTACTAATATCTGCTATCTCCTTACATATTTGCTCTTCCAATTCTCGCTCCCCATTTGGCGGTCTATAGTACACCCCTAAAAGTGTTGCTACACCGTTCCCACTTCTCAATTCCACCCAAATAGCCTCCCTAGACGAGCCCTCTAATCTATCCTGCCAAAGCACTGCTGTAATATCTTCTCTGACAAGCAATGCAACACCTCCCCCTCTGGTACCTCCAATTCTATCACACCTGAAGCAACGAAATCCTGGAATATTTAGTTTCCAATCACAGCCCTCCTGCAACCATGTTTCACTGATTGCCACAACATCATATTTCCAGGTGTCAATCCAGGCTCTAAGTTCATTCACCTTACTTACAATGCTCCTAGCATTAAAATATACACATTTTAGAAACCCACCATCCCTTATTCTCTGTCTATTATCTTTTTCATCTTTCTCGCCTACATTTTGGGTCCGAGTGCTTCCCTTCTCTGCCTCTTGCCCCACACCCTGACCCCTAGCCCCCTCTACCCGAGTCCCTCCCCCCAGCCTTTCTAGTTTAAAGTCTCCCCAGTAGCCTTTGCAAATCTCCCTCCCAGGATATTGGTCCCCCTTGGAATCAAGTGCAACCCGTCCTTTGTGTACAGATCATGCCTTCCCCAAAAGAGGTCCCAGTGATCAAGAAACTTGAATCCCTGCCCACTGCACCAGTCCCTCAGCCACGCATTTATCCTCCACCTCATTTCATTCCTACTCTCACTGTCACGCGGCACAGGCAGTAATCCTGAAATCGTTACCCTTTTGGTCCTTCTCCTTAACTTTCCCCCCAACTCCCTAAATTCTCCCTTCAGGACCTCGTCACTTTTTCTGCCTATGTCATTGGTACCTATGTGTACCACAACATCAGGCTCCTCTCCCTCCCTTATCAGAATCTTTTGGACACGTTCTGACACATGCGAGACCCTGGCACCAGGGAGGCAAACTACCATCCGGGTCTCCCGACTGCGTCCACAGAATCGCCTATCAGACCCCCTAACTATAGAGTCCCCTATTACAATTGCCCTCCTCTTTTTGCTACCCTTCTGAGCATCAGGGCCAGTCCCTATGCCGGAGGCCCGGCCGCTGTTGCTGCCCCCAGCTAGGCTGTCCCCTCCAATCGTACTCAAACCCGAGCACCTATTTTCCAGCAGCGGCCTGCTGGGCCAGGCGCGGTGCAGGGCACGGCGCGGAGCCATGGCAAGTCTGGAGCGGTACCGGGCCTGGAGCAGTGGGGGCTGGTACAGTGCGGGTGAGGTGAGGCCGGTGCCAGGCCTGGGGCGATGGGGCCCGGTGCAGTGCAGTGCCTGGAGCCGTGTTCGCGGTGCGAGGCTGGGTCCGTTGTCAGGAGCGCGAGAGCGGCAGGTACTCTCTCTCTGCACCCAGGGCCGTTGGGCGTGCGTCGGCGTTGATGTGGGCAGGAGGCTGCTAGGCTCGCAACTCCTGCTGCAGCTGGTGGGGCAGCGGTGGTTACTAAAACCTCTCCGCTCCGGTGGTTGGCTCCTAGCAGGTCATGCAGTGGAGCTCGGCGGCCGTCACACAAGGCCTGGAGCGGTGTGGGGTTTGGAAGCGGGGCCTGCCCCATTGCCGGGAGCGAGAGCGGCGGCAGCCGCGGCTTCTCAACTCTGGTGAGCAGCAGCTGGTGGGGAAGAGGCGGCATACCTCACTGCAGGGCCTGGTTGGCGGCAGCGTAGTTGTGCAGGGCTGGGCAGCCGGCTGCAGACATCAGGTCACCCGAGGCTGCATGCTTCAGGTGAGTCCAAATTTCAATTCGGACAATTGGGGGTCACCAATGTAGCGGCACCATACGTGGTGAATAAAGGTGGGACGTCAGGTCGGTTCAAACGGTAGTTTATTCAGTAGTGACACGTTAGGTGGGTGCGCTAACCATATTACAATGTTGCTGTAGCTGAGCGAGGTTGTACTCTCAGGCTCAGCTACCTGTTGACTGCTTAAGGTCACTTGGTAAGAGACCTTAAGTACCAGGACACTCCCTCTAGCCCATGACGTCACGTGCCCGCTCTCGTATCTCCTGACGAGGGTTCGAGCATAAGTGGCCCGTGTTTAGGCTGATGCCACAACGTCATCAAGTACACCTTGAAGGGGTGTGATCAGGCAGCTTTTGGAATTAACGTAAATGACAAGATTAAACAGTACCAGACTTTCAGATACATTGGTCCTTCAGAGGGAGGGGCATCAGTCCTTGGATTTCCAACTCATGACAGAGACCCCCTGTCATTCGACAATGTACATCTACCAGACCAACAACAAGTCTTTTTTGATGCTGCTCAGCAAGGGATGAATGATGGTATGGCGAGAACCACTGAATTTTTGCGATTGAGTTCTGAAGAACACTTTTGCAAGAACACTATTGTACGTTGATGTACCTCGATTTTATACATGGAGCAGCAGGAGATGGCAAAGACGGAAGGTTGGGAAGAGAGTAGATGACTTCCCAGGTATTTTTGAAGCCAATGTTCTTGGACGAATATATGTGATTTCTCCAAAATACGGTGACCTCTACTGCATGAGACTGCTTCTCCATCACGTGAAAGAGCCAGTGTCCTTCGACTCTTTGAAGACACATAATGGAGTAATTCTTCCTTCCTTCAAAGACGTCTGCAGAGAAAGTGGTTTGTTGGAAGCTGACGACCATTGGCAACAAACAATGGAAGATGCTGAGACGACAAGACTCCCCAATGCAATCAGGGATTTGTTTGTTGTTTTGCTGACAAATACAGACATCAACGATCCTCTACAATAATGGGATTGCTTCAAAAATTCAATGTCCGAGGATTATCTTGAAAGCGAGCAAAGAAGAAAAAGTGATCGAAATATCACAATTGATGAGATACATCATGATCAGGCTCTGTTTTATATTCAGGACCAGCTTGAGAATTTCAACACTTCACTAGAAACACTTTCCTTGCCTCGACCAAGAAATGAAAGGATGGACATTGATGATGAAAATGTTGATTTACTTAATGAATTGAATTACAATAGATCAGAACAACAGCGGTGGAAGAAATGCGCATTCTCGATTCAAGATACCTATCTAAGTGACGGAGGATTCAACGTGCATCATCAACAGCAACTAAAACGGGAGATTTCTTCAGGAGAGTGAAGCTCATTGTTTGGGATGAGTGTTCAATGATTAGAAGGGATAGAACTCTTCAAGATGTATGCCACAAAAAGGATAATTTTGGCGGGATTCTTACCATTTGTTGTGGTGATTTTCGATAACTCCTTCCTGTAGTGAAGATGGGAAGTGATATTGATGCTCAAAACTCCTGCATCAAGACATCGAACTTGTGGCGAACTTTCACAAAGCTTGAATTGAAGAGGAAAATGCGATTGACCGAAGGAGAGGGTGAGTATTCTCAATTTTTGTTTGATGTAGGAGAGGACAAGATTGAAAAGAATGAAGACAATGAAATTAACATTCCAGAAGACATGGTTCTCTCAGCAAGAACATTGGATGACTGCATTGATTATATCTATCCAGCATTTGACCCACCCTGCAACTTTATTCTCTAAGAATTGTATCTTGGTTCCTCACAATGATACGATGAGAAGAATCAATTCAACGTGTGTCAGACGCTTCCCTGGAACCATGAGGGAGTACTATTCTTTCAATACTGTCACTGACGGAACAAATTCAACTCACTTCCCAACGGAATTCCTCGATTCAGTCGAGATTTGTGGATTACCACCACACAAATTGGAGTTGAAGAAAGGATCTCCAATTGTTTTAATCAGAAACTTTCAACCCCTAAAGCTATGCAATGGAACAAGGTTGATTGTAGAACAGCTACACAATAATCTCATCTTTGCTAGAATCAACATGGGGGCCTACAAAGAAGAGATTGTTCTCATTCCTAGGATGAAGATCAATTTGTCAGAACATGAAAACATTCCCATTAGGCGGAGCCAATTCCCTATCCTGTCAAGTTTTGCAATGACAATTCATAAGGCACAAGGACAAACCACGGAGAAGGTCTTGATATACCTTGAGAAACCAGTATTTCAACATGGCCAACTATATGTGGCTCTTAGCAGAGGAAAGGTGAAGGAACAAGTAAAAGTGTTCCTGGAGGATGGGACATCAACCAGGAATGTTGTCATTAGACAAATGCTTTGTTGAGCAATGACTACTGCAATAAGTGCTCACAATTTCCTAAAGTCAACGAAAGAACGCAAAACTGAAGGCAACAAGAGACGCAAGAAGGAACCGAACGTCCAGAGTTTCGACACTTTTGATGATTGCTCCTCAGTTCATCAATGGATGTTTAACACTACAATGACAGTTCTGCGCGCAAAAGTTTAAAATGTTGCCTCAGAAAAAACTTCAAGGACACATTAAGTGACATGTAAAATAGTAAGATTAAACGAGAACTTACCAGTTCGAAGTTTGATCGTTATTTTATGAGGAGTTATGATGAGGGATTACGTGAAGAACCCGCCTCACGCTGGCAAACGGCATACTTCAAAGCAGCGGCATGAAAAACACAGAACACCAAATAGCCGAAGTAACATAGTAAGGCTCATAATAGACTTAGAACTACCAGATTGATCATTTATTTTATGAGGGTGGGAGTGGAGGGCACGTAATCCCTCATCGTAACTCCTCATAAAATAACGATCAAACTTCGAACTGGTAAAGTTCTCGTTTAATCTTACTATTTTACTTCGGAGTCACGTGAGTGACTACGTGAAGATTTTAAAGCTTTCTGTGTTTTTTATGTCGTAGAATTTAATCAGTACGACAGTCCGGCTAAGTAAATACATACATGAGAAACCAGACTAATATTAGTTCTTTCCATAATTAACTTTTTAATGGTTTAAAGAACATATAATAACCCTCCTTATATCCGAGGGAATGATTACAAGTGATAAAAGATATAAGTGACTACATAACTGGTTATAGTAATCAATAGTATACAAAACAGGTGATTATATTGATCCCAACATCGCGTGGCCAAAGCTTGTCATAGTGTGAACAGGTTTATTGTAGAACTTTGAAAAAGTTTCTTCTTTACTCCACCCTGCGATTTTTAAAATATGCTCGAGTGGTACGTCCCGCACCTTCGCCGCGGACGTAGCTGCAGCCCTGGTGGAGTGAGATTTGAACACATCAGTGTCTACTCCTGCTAAAAGCAACACCTGTTTCAACCATTTTGAGATAGTTTGAACTGAAGCTTTTGTGTGTGGCTTTTTATGCGTAATCATTAACGTTTTTTCATTTCCTCGAAGAGTTTTCAGTAACTTTAACATATTGATTCAAATGTTTAACCACACACAAAGTAGGATCAATAGGATAAGCTTGAAAGGTTACCTTAGCTCCAGATCTCCCTGGTCTGCTTTGTTTGATCAGATCGTAAACATAGAACACAATGTTATCTGTAGTCACATGCATACAGTCTAAACGCAACATTTGTAAAGTTTGCACTCTTTGAGCTGAAAACCAATGACATTAACATTATTAATTTCAATGTTAATCTTTCCAATGACAATCCTTCAAATTGGAGTCCATTGCCTAAGTAAGGTAAGTACAATGCTCACATCCCAAATCTCTGTGTACCTTGGTTTGGGTGGATTGATGTTAAAGATTTCCTTTCCATGAATCTAGATATTAATGGATGTGATCCAATTGATTTCTGGTCTAACATTAGCTTTCCTAAATAAGATGATAAGGCACTGCGTGCAGTGTTAATGGCACTGTAACTTAAATGTTGCTCAAAATGCAATTTGGCAAGGAACTCCAAATCATTTGCAATATTCCACAGTAATCATAAGAAATATTTGACTGTGTGCAAAATTCTTCCCATTTCTCTTTATATGTGTCATATATTGTTTTTTTGTGTGCTATCTCGCCAATGATTGCCGACTATAACTTCCATAGTTTTGTCCGACAATCCAGCTCCTGTAGTGGTCTGGTCAAAACCTGCAGATTAATAAATTCATATATGCATATAATGGATAAATTTCTTTAGTTCCTGGATTAATCAAAATATCACTACAGTTAGGAATTGACATATATGGTTCTTTAATCATATTCAGCATTAATGGGAACCAAGATTGTGTTGGCCAATTTGGAACTACCAACAATCCAGTGGCAGAATCTTGTTCTATTTTCTTCAGACATTTCTGAATCAAAGCAAATGGTGGAAAAGCATAAAAGAACATATTCCCCCAGTTCAATGAAAAAGCATCTGCTGCTACTGCATCTGAATCGTGTTCCCAAGACACATATTTAGGCAATTGATGATTAAGCCTTGATGCAAACAGATCAATTTCTGGTAAACCAAATGGGTTAACAATATTCTTAAATATTGCTGGATTAAGCATCCATTCTGTGTTATCTTTAAATATCCTTGATCTTTTATCTGCCACCACATTGTCTTTACCTGGAATGTAATTTGCTGAAATCCAAATTTGGCGGTCAATACACCATTGCCATATTTCATTGACCAGACAATCACATGATACTGATCTAACTCCCCCCATGTGATTAATATATGCAACCGCCGTTTTATTGTCTAACTGTATTAATACATGTAGACCCTTTTTTGAACAACAATATGCTTTTAGTCCATAGAAAGCACCCAATAACTCTAAATAGTTTAAATACCATAAGTTTGAAGAAACATTTTTCTTCTTGAAACTTTCCATCTACCTCCACAACTGGAGGATGAAATCTGTTGCCCCCCATCCGAGAGCACTAGCATCTGTTTGTAAAACCATTTCAGGCTGTTTAAATCAGAATGTTTTTAGCAGCTTGTGGGACATTTTTTAACCCACCATTGTAATTCCAACACAGCTTCTTTTGTTAATTGCATAGGCCTATCAAAGTGGCCTGCCCTTCTCTTTGAGAGCTCTTATTTTGTCCCTTTGAAGATTTTGATAGTGTAATGGACCAAATTCTACTGCAGGAAATGCTGCTACTAGTTTACCAATGGTTTTCGCTACTTCTCGGATGGAAGGATAAGGTTTGTGAATGAGATTATTACAAGTTACCAAAATATCATCAACTTTATCTGTTGGTAAAGTTACTAACATAGTCACTGAATTAATTACAAACCCCAAAAAGTTAATTGATTGTGCTGGCTGCAGCTGGGACTTAATAAGAAGAATCAAGAACCCTAGCTTTTCAAACAAAGCTTTAGTAACTGAAACTGAGTTCTCACCTGACTCTTGATTATCATTAATGATTAGAATGTCATCGAGATAAGCCATAACGATGTGTTTTTTGTGCTCTTAATTGGGCTAAAAACTGGTTTCAACAGTTTTCGTAAAGAGCCTGGGAGCTGAACTCAATCCATTTGGCAAAGCTTTAAACTGCCATAATTGTCCCAGCCAATTAAATTTTAAGTACCTCCGGAAACTCTGATGTATAGGTACAGAATAATAAGCGTCTTTTTAAATCAATCTTAGCCATATAACAACCTGCTGAAATTAAATATCTTACAGTATTAAATGTTTCCATTTTAAAATGTTTGTATTCTACAAACTTATTTAGATCTGTAAGGTCCAGAATAATTCTGCAACCACCATCTTTTTTATTTCTCCGAAAAATGTTAGAGACAAATTGATGCTCGTGTTCATAAGTTTTTTCAATTACCCCTTTTTCCAGATAATTTGTCAATTTCCACATTAATCTCTGCTTTATCAATAGCAGTAAACACGAAAGCATAAGCAGGTTTATTCTGTACAGCGGATTAACCCCTTCTTTAAATGTAATAGTGGCTCCTGAAACTGCTTGTAATATAAATCGATCAGAAGTAATAGTAAGCCAGTCTTTATAAAACTTTTGTAATCTCCCTCCAACTGGAGATTTATCCGCAGTTTCTTTAAGTATAAAACAAGTCTTTAATACCTCTCCATATGAGCGTGGTGGTCTCCTTCTCCCTGAATATGGGTAAGCATTGGGCTGTGCAGGACGATAATACTTCCTTGACAAATTTCTGCCTCTATTTCCAAAGTCAAAACCCCTTTGGGGCGAAAAATATCTTTTTTGTCCCAAAGACGAAAGGTTTCACCACCGCTAAAATATTTAGCTTCTTCATCCAACTCTTTCAGTTGTTTAGGCAGATTTTCTCCAAACAGATACCCAGGAGCTTGAACACCACTTGCTCGACACAGGCTTGCAAATTCTAGGGTGAAATATGGGCCGAATCGCCATTTTCCTCATACAGTTAATTTCATAGAAAGAATTGCACAATAAGCCCAAAGTATCTTTTTGAATCTTATCCATCTCCAATCTCTCCATTTGTCTCCCATAGCCGTAACGGCAGCAGAAAATTAGTTTGAGGGTTTTTTGAAATCTCACTTCTTGAGCTCTCATACTTGGAGTCATGGATGTCCATATCAACGGATTAACCGTAGGCACTTCCAATGAGGCACAATTTCCTGGTGTCTTATATAATTCTGATGTTTCAATCATCACAGAATCTTGAAGTTGGTGAGATACCATATAATTAATACTGGCAGCTAGGTTTTCTTCCATAGCCTCACCACTTCCTTCAGGTATAGCAAATTCTTTTGCTATCCCAGGCACATTTGGCCTTTTTCTTTTTACTTTGTGGTGTGCATTCAAAATCCAAATCACCACCAGCAGGGTCTGCCTTCTGCAGCCCTAAATCAATTGGGATTTCACCCCATGAGACTTCTTCCAGCCCAAAATCCTGGGTCCGGAGTTTCAAACTCCCAACTTGGCCCACAGCCATATTCAGAATAATCAAACCCCTCAGAGCTTTTTTGGGATCCTTCTGGGTTCTGTGACCCTTGTCTCATGATTTTTTGGAGAACTTTCTCCATATGCTCCATTTTTAAACCACATAGTTTTATTATCTGGAGGACTTTTCAGTATCAGAGTCATCAGAAACCACGGGGCCTCTCAGATTTCTTTTTACATTTTTTAGGAGCATTTCCCTCCGTGGTTATTATTGCTGGAGAATCTAGAAACTCGCTATCGGGTAATATCAGCGGCCACCGGTATCGGAAACCGGATCCGCACTAGCTTCTTGTCCCGTATTTTTTATTTTCACCCCGGGAAGAATCTTTTTACCCGCGAATTTCTCTTTGCCGATTTCTCCATTTTCTTTATTATCAGTGGTAAATCAGCACGTTTACGCGACTCTGAATTTTTACTTTTACTTTCGCTTGCTGGGCCCACCCAGCGTACGCTAAAAAACATCCCGACTTTGCTGCACTTACCTGCGGGGCCGTTCCGACCGCTGCGAGGAGCTGCTCCTTACTGCAGCTCCTCCTTCCGCCGTCAGCGTCGACGTAATGCCGTTTGCCAGCGTGAGGCGGGTTCTTCACGTAGTCACTCACGTGACTCCGAAGTAAAATCTTGCCAGTTGCATTTGCTTTTTGGATAGAAAGTTGTTGGAGCTGTTATCATGCTTCCTGACAAACCTTGCAGGTGGATTATTTGCTGCAATATATACAACCACAGGCCTGCACATCTACAGCATATGTGTCAGTTCCAGTTCAATTATTGTCAATTATTGAGTAAATGATGATTGCCAAGATATTGATGTTTGATGATTTGGTGCCAGTTATGTGGTTATATATTCTGCCTTGTGGGAAATTATCTTTACTTGTCTGTTGTTTGACATGAGTGTTACTTTCCACTTTAGTCTATTGTGGAGTTATTTTATATGTAAGCATTGACTGCATTTTCTCAGGAGTTGCAGTGGAATTGAAAATTCTGCAACCATCGGTGATTATCAACCGGATCTTAAGATGGATGATAGGTCAGTATTTGAAACTATTTGGGGCCAGTGCAGTGGTTTTTTAAAATCCTTGATACATATGTACTTCCGTTTTATCAGGATGCCCTAATACCATGCAGTTCAAATGCTGCCTTTTTGACTAGAGCTGTCACTGTCACATCATTTCTCGATCTCAGATATTTAGACTCAACGTCTTTGGGATTTGCGAGAAATAAAGCGAGGACAGCATGGAACAAGCCACACAACAAGAAGTTGATAGAAAACACCTAAATCGGTATACGATAGCAAATCTCTTTTGTATTCATATGTTGTTGGATTGATTGATAAAATTGTCAATTAGAAGTTTATAAATATCAACATCGAAATAAATATTTAATATTTTAAAATCATACCCAGAAGCAGGAGCAAACGAGTTGCAGGATGGTCAAGGGACTCCGCAAAGAGACGTTGACAAGGAGCAAGGAGCAGAAGTGAACAAGAGACACAATAACAAAGGACTGAACCTCTTGAGGATCTCCGAAAAATAACAGAAGTTTGCATGGAACAAGAGACAGAACAATAAGTTTACAAAATACGGCCAAAACGGTACACAATAGCCAGATGTTTTTTTAATCATATGTTAATTTATTGACAGTTATAATTGCCTTTAGAAGTTTATAAATTTCTACAATAGATAAAATTGTCTTTACAAGATTATAAATACCTACATCGTGATAAACATCTTTTTTACATTATGTCAAGAGATGGGAGCAAATGTGTTGCAGGATGGTCAAGGAACACCGCAAAGAGACGTTGAGAAGCAGTAAGGTGCAGAAGGAAACGGTACACAATAGCCTGATGTCCGTTTTAATCATATGTTAATCCGATAGATATAATTGTCTTTAGAAGTTTATAAATGTCTATAAAATAGATACAATACGTCTTTAGAAGTTAACAATATCTACATTGATATATATATCTTTCTCTTTTTTTACATCATGCAAAGAAATGGGAGCAATCGAGTTGCTGGATGGTCAAGGAACAACACAACGAGACGTCAAGAAGCAATAATGAGCAGAAGGGCACAAGAGACTGGGAAAAAGCACGGGAGGAAGGTGCCAAAATACAGCCAGATTGGTACACAGTACAATGTCTTTTGTAATTATATGTTAATGGATTGAAAGATAAAATTGTCTTTAGAAGGTTATAAATATCTACAAAAGATTAAATAGTCCTTTTTAATCATGTTATTTTCTCTGCCCATCTCTTTGTGTCTCTACACTCCCTCGCTCTACCCCCCCCCTCCCTCTCCCACTCCCGCCGCGCCTGTGAGGGGGGCTATGCATGAGTGGATAGGGCGGGGGATAGGATAAAAGGAGCGAATTAATAATATAAATATAATATCAAGGGGGGGGAGTTAGTGTGTATGTGTGGGGGGGCTGGTTAGTGTTTGTGTAAAACTGCAGCACCCCCCCCCCGCGTTGGGGAAACAGACCCAACGGGTCTGCACTTGGTCTAGTATATATATTTAAAACTCTCGTGAGCCCTATTTCGTGAAAATTCATTTAAGCCGTTTGTGAATATCCTCCCACAGAATTTGCAAAATCAAAACAATTTTTACATATTCCCGGAGGGTTTTTCCTCCTCCTCTTAATGTTTCTAATATTAGAACATACAAATTTTCAAAATCAAACATCTTCTCGCCCATAGAACGTTGACGAACGTTCCATCGTGTGATGTCACAATGCCCAATGCTCACAGATGTCCAATCGCAATGGATCTCATTTACATCTGCCTTTGCTCCAGCCCCAGCCCCCCCCTCCCCCGTCTGGTGTCGCAGCACCTTCCATTCTGTGATGTCACAATGCCATCCCTCACAGATGGCCAATCGCAATGGAACCAATTTACATATGCCTTTGCTCCAGCCCTGGCCCCGCCCATCGCCGCCTGTGTCGAAGCGCGTGATCACCCCTCTCTCCTCACTCCTCTCCTCACCCCTCCCTCCTCCAACCTCTCTCCTCGCCCCTCTCTCCTCCCGCCTCTCCCACATTCCCTATTTCCCTCACCCCTCTTTCCTCACACCTCTCCCCTCACCCTTGTCTCCTCACTCCTCCCTCCCTCTCTTTTCCTCACCCATCACCCTGCACCCCTCTCTCCTCAATCCTCCCCACCCCTCTCTCCCCACCCCTCTCTCACCCCACCCCTCTCTCAGCTCCCCTCTCTCACACCCTCTCTCCCTCCCCCTCTATCATCTCCCCCTCTCCCCCCTTCACCCTCCCCACTCGCCCTCATCCTTCCTCAAAGTCTAACCCCCTCCGCCTCCCCCTCTAAAAAGAGACATCGCCGATCCCCCTCCTCCTCCTCACCCCTCTCTCCTCCCCCCTCTCCTCCCCCTCTCCTCACCCCTCTCTCTCCCTCTCCCACCTCTCTCCTCCCACCCTCCTCTCCCCCATTTACCCAACCCCTCTCTCTCACCCCTCTCTCCTCACCCCCTCTCTCCTCCTTCTCTCCATCCCCCCTCTCCCTATCTACCTCTCTCCCCATCACCCCACTCTTCTCACTCCCCCATCCTCCTCTCTCACCGTCCCCCTCCCCCTTCCCTCACCTCCCCCTCCCCACTCTTCCCCATTACCCCTCCTCACCCTCTCCCCTCTGCTCTCACCCCTCTCCCCATCCCCCCTCTCCTCACCACACACTCTCCTCACCCCTCTCATCACCCTCTCTCATCACCTCTCCTCATCTTTCCTCACCCTCCTCCTCTCTTCTCGCCCACATCCCTCTCCCCTTCCACCGTCACTCCCCACCAGAGACTTCTCTCCCTCCTCACCTTCGCCTTTTCCCCTCTCTCTCCCTTCCCCATCCCTCTCTCCATCTCACATCCCCTCCCCCCCACCTCCACATCCCCCGCTCTTTCCCTTCCCCCTCCCCAATCCCCACCCATCCTCCTCTCCTCTCTCCTCACTGCTCTCCAACCCCTCTCCCCCCTCAATCCGTCCCTCCCTCTCCCCGCTCTCCTCCCCATTCCCCCCCTCTTCCTCCCCCTTCCCCTCCCCACTCCCCAACTCCCCCTTCCCCTCCCCACCACTCACTCTCCCCCATCCCCTCTCCCCACTCTCCATCTTCCCTCTCCTCCTACCTCCCTCCCTCCCCCCTCTCCCTGCCCCTCCCTCTATCCCTATCCACTTCCCCTCCCCACTCTCTCCCCATCCCCCTCTCACCCCATCCCCCACTCCATCCCCCTCTCACCCCATCCCCCATCACCTGTTCTCCATCTCCCCCTCTCCATCACCCCCACTCCATCTCCCTCTCTCCGCCCACCTCACTGCCCCATCCTCTTCCTGCCTCTCCACCCCCTATCTCCCCTCCCTGCACCATCTCCCTCCAACCGCCCCCCTTCCCTCATCTCCCTTCCATCCTCTCTCCCCTTATCTCTCTCACCCTCTCCCTCTCACTCTTTCTCTGCCCCACTATCTTTGCCGCTCGAGATAGGGTGGGGATGGGGTAAAAGGAGCCAATGAATAATATTAATATAATATCAAGGGGGGTGGTTAGTGTGTGTGTGTTGGGGGGGGGTGTTAGTGTGTGTGTGTTGGGGTGGGGGTGGTTAGTGTGTGTGTGTTCGGGGAGGGTGGTTAGTGTGTGTGTGTGTGTGTGTGTTGGGGGGGGTTGGTGTGTGTGTTGGGGTGGTTAGTGTGGTTGTTTGGGGAGTGGTTATTGTGTGAGGGGGAGGGTGGTGGTAAGTGTGTGTGACGCTGCAACCCCCCCACCTCAACAGCGCGTTGAATGGACGGGACCCTCTCCCCTTTCTCTCCATCCCCCTCTCCCCTACCCCCCTCCCCCTCTCTCCCCCTTCTCTCTCCTCTCTCCCCTTCTCTCCCCCTCCCCGTTCCCCCCTCTTCCCCTCCCTTCCCCCCACTTCCCCTCCCTTCCCTCCCTTCCCCCCCTCTTCCCCCTCCCCACTCTCTCCCCCCTTCCTCCCTCTCCCCCTCTGCCCTCCCTTCCCCCTTTCCCTCCCTTTCCCCCTTCCACTCTCTCTTCCTTTCCCCCTCTGCCCCCCTCTCCCCTCCCCTCCCCCCTCTGCCCCCCACCCCTCTCCTACCCAACCCTCCCTCCACCCTCCTCTCCCCCCCCTTCAACCCCTCCTCTCTCCCCTCTCCTCTACCCCCTCCCGTCCCCCCTCTCTCCCCATTCCCCCTCCTCTCCCCTCATCTCTCCCACCTCTCTCTCTCCCTATCTCCTGTCTCTCCTTTATTCCCCCTACTCTCTTTCCCCCCCTCCCCATCCCTCTCCCCCTCTCTCTCTCCCCCTCCTCTCTATCCCCCCCCTCCCCGGCCTTCCCCCTCCTCTATCACCCCCTTTCCCCCTTTCCCCTCCTCTCCCTCTCCCCGTCCTCTCCCCGATCCCCACCCCATCTCTCCCTACTCCCCCCTCACACCCCTCCCACCTCATCCCCCTCCCCCTCTCCCTCTCCCCCCCTGTGTGTGTGGGCGGTGGTTGGTGTGCGTGTTGAAGCCGCAGCCCCCCCCACCCCACAACCGTACTTTGAGGGGACGGGACACAGCGGTCTCCCCTCCCTCCCCTCTCCCTACCCCGTCTCCCCCTACCCCACTGTCACACCCCCTCTACCTCCTCCCCTCCTGTGTGTGTGTGTGTGTATGTGTGTGTGTGTGTGTGTGTGTGTGGTGGTTAGTGTGCATGTGAAGCTGCAGCACCCCCCACGTGCGTTGGGGGGGGAACAGACCCAGCGGGTCTGCACTTGGTCTAGAAACTATTAAAACTGTCGTTCGTTGGTTTGTAAGGGTTCTATTTTGCGAAAATTCATTTAAGCTGTTTGTGAATTTACTCCTCCACCCTTTGCCGTAAAGGAGAAGTTTTTACATATTCCTGTAGAGTTTTTCTTCCTCCACATTTTGTTTTTAAAATTAGAACATTTGGTTATTCATTTCCCTGCTTTTTTAGTAAAAAACATCAAAAACATTTAAAATCAAGCTGTTGCATGACTCACAGTGCCATCTCACAGATGTCCAATCGCAATGGATCTAATTTACCTATGATATGACATCACAATGGGACAGGGCCAGGAGATTGGGAACCTTCACGTGAGCCCACTAAAATCAAGCAGCTTCATGACTCACAGAGCCTAATAAATCTATATATTGTTTTTATTTTGTCACTAATAAAAAATAAGATGTCTTAAAATTTTATATTATATTTCATTATGTTAATAATTATTTAATCACAATGGATCTCATTGGGACAGGTGCGGGTGATTGGCACCTTCACGTGATCCCACGAATGCAATCAACCTGGCGTGCACAATCAAATAGAGCAAGTTGTCCTACCCCCCCCCTCCCTATCTACCCCCTCTCCTATCTACCCCCTCCCTCTCTACCGCCCTCCAATCCCCCCTCCCCCCCCCTCCACCTCTACCCCTCCTAATCCTCCCCCCTCTCTCTCCTCCATCCCATCCTGTTCTCCCCCCTCCACCTCTCCCCCTCCTCATCTCAGTCCCCTCCCCTCCACCTCTCCCCCTCCTCTACTCTCCCCCTCCACCTCTCCCTCCTCTTCCTACACCTCCACTCCCCCTCTTCTCTCCCACTCCCATCTCCTCCAACCCCATCACACTCCCCCCCTTCTCTCCTCCCCTCCCTCCCCCCTCTCCCCTGTACTCTCTCCTCTCTCTCCCCTATATTCTCTCTCTCGCCCTCCCCTCCCTCCCTCCCTCCCCTCCCTTTCCCTCCCTCCCTCCCTCCCCGTGCCCTTTCCCCCTCTCCCTTTCTCTCCCAACTCACCCTTTACTCTCTCCCTTCTTCTCTCTCCCCTCCTCTCTCCCCCTTTCTCTCTCCCCTCCTTCTCTCCCCTCCATACTCTCTCCTCTCTCCCCTCCTTCCCCTTCTCTCCCTCTCCTCTCTTCCCTCTATCTCACCTCCCCCCACCTCAACCCCCTCTCCCCACACCAACCTCCCCCCTCTCCCCCATCTCGACCACTCTCCCCCACCACCCCTCTCCTTCCCTCCCTCTCCCCCCTCTCCTAACACCCCCCCCCCCACCCGTGGCCCCTCGGGCCGTCCCACCCGGTTCCAAGCCTCCCCCCCACCGCCCTCACACGTGAGAGCCCCCAGGAGAGGGGCAGGGCCGCCCGGACCCCTCGATGGCTACCAACACGCCAGGCAGCAGCTCGCCTCAGAACTGGCAGTTCTCCTAAAAAAAAACACCTCGCCCCCCCCCTCCCCTACACCCCCCCACCCCACCCCCCCCACCACCATTCTACAACACCCCCTCTCACACCCCGCCACCGCACCACGCCAACCTCACCCTCCCCCACCTCTCCACCCGCCCCTCCCCTCTCCACCCTCCGCCGCCCTCCACCACCAGACTCCCACATCTCTCCACCCCACCACCCCCTCAAACAAAAAACCACTCCTCTCCACCACTCAACCGCCACCTCTGCATCGCCCCCCTCACCTCCACACTCCCCACCAACACTCTTCCACACCCTCCCCCTCCCTCCCCCCTCCCCTCCACAACCCCCCTCCCCAACCTCTCCCCACACCCCCACACTCTCTCCATCCTCCTCTCTTCCCCCTCTAATCTCTCTCCCCCATCCGTCCCACATCCCCCCCATGCCTTTCTCCCACCCCCTTCACTCACCCACTCCACCCCCCGCAACTCTCTCCCTCCACTCCCCAACTCTTCTCACCCCTCCAACTCACAAATCCACCTTCCTCCTCTCCCCACGCCCCGACCTCTCCACCTATCCCCTTCCCCCCTCCCCCTCTCACCCCTACAATTCCCCTTCTCCTCCCCTCCCGCACTCTTCCCCCTCCCCCCACCAACTCTCACCCATCTCCCCCACCTCCTCCCTCCCCCTCTATACCCATCATCCCCCCCTCCTCCCTCCCCTCTCCCCACTCCACTCTCCCCCACCTCCTTCCTCCCTTCCCCCCTCACCACTCCCCTCTCTCCCATACCCCCTCCCCCCGCTCTCCTCCCTCACCCCTCATCCACCCCTCTCCCTCCCATCCCTTCCTCCCAGATCTCCCCCCCTTGCCATTTCCCTCTTTCCCTCCCACTCCACCTCCTTCCTCTACCTCCCGCCACCGTCTCTCCTCCAGTCCTTCCCCCCCCTCCCCCATCTAACCTCCCACTCCCCTCACTCCCGCCCCAACCGAACTCCCCCCACCACCCCCTCCCCTCCTCCACACCCCTCTACCCCCCGTCTTCCCCCCTCTCCCCTCCCCCCATCTTCCACGCTACCCCCTCTCCACTCAACACCCCTCTCTCCACCCCCCTTTCCAATCTCTCCCCATCTCCTCACCCCCATTGTAGATCTCCCCCCATCTCCTCCTCCCTCCCCCTCCCCCCTCCTCCTCCTTCGTCTCCCCCTTCCCATCCCCTTCCCTCCCCTCTCACTCCCTTCCCGCTCCTTTCCTCTACCTTTGTGATCCCCCCTCTTCCCCTCCTTCCTCTCCCTCTCCATTCACCCATCTCCTTCCTTCCTCTTACTCCTTCCTCCTTCCACCTCTTCCTCCCTTCCTCTTCCTTCCTCATCCTCTTTCTACCACTCCTCCTCTCTCTCTTCCTCCCTTTCCCTCCCGATCCTCCCCTACCTTTCCCACCCTCCCCCTCCCCTTCCCTCTCTCTCTTTGTTCCCCTGTCCATCTTCCTCCTCTCTTTCACCTCCTTCCTCTCCTCGGTCATCTCCACTTCCTTTTCTCCCTTTCCTATCGTCCTGCTCCTTCCTTCCTTCCTTCATTCCCCTCCCTTCTCTCCCCCCTCTCCCACTCCCCCTCCCCTCCCCATCCCCTCTCTCCTCCCCTCCCCTACCTCTCTTTCCCCTCCCCCTCCCCCCTCCCCCACCCTCTCTCCTTCCCCCCCCCCTCCTCCCCCCACACTTTCTCCCCACTCCTCCCCTCCCCCACATCCCCCTCACTCCTCCACCCCTCCCCCTACCTCTCCCCTCTCTGCCCCACCCATCTCCCTCCTCCATCCTCCACTCTCCCAGCCTCCTCTATCCCCCACTAACCCCCCTCCAACCCCCCTCGCCATCCTCCAACCCCCTTTCCCCTCTCCCTCCCTCCAACCCCCTCCTCCCCTCCCCACTACCCCCCTCCCTTTCCCCCCCCTCACTTTCCCCCCACTCTCCTCCTCTCATCTCCCACATCCTCTCCCCCCTCCCCCCACCCCTCTACCCCACCTGCTCTCTCCGCCTCTACTCTCTTGCCCCTCCTCCCCTCCTCCTCTCTCTCCCCCTCTCGCTCCTCCTCCTCTCGACTCTCCCCCTCTCTCCCCTTTCCCCACTCTCTCCCCCTTCCACCCTCCCTTCCCCCTTCCCCTCCCTTTCCCCCTTACCCCCCATCCCACTCTATCTATCCTTTCCCCCTCTGCCCCGTCCCCCTCCCCCCCCTCTGCCCCCAACCCCTCTCCTACCCAACCCCTCACCTACCCAACCCATAGGTCATAAAACCATGAAATGAGACCTGTAAAGGGCGGCATGGTGGTGCAGAAGTAGAGTTGCTGCCTTACAGCGCCAGAGAACCGGGTTCGATCCTGACTACGGCTGCTGTCTGAACTGAGTTTGTGCGTTCTCCCTGTGACCTGTGTAAGTTTTCCGGTTTCCTTCCACACTCCAAAGACATGCGGGTTTGTAGGTTAATTGGCTTCTGTAAATTGTCCCTAGCGTGTAGGATAGAACTGGTTTTGACACTTTACTGTCACATGTACCTTCGGTGAAATTCTTTGTTTTGCATACAATACACAAAGTATGCAAAGCGGCGCTACGTAGAGTGAACAGGTGATCGCTGGTCGGCGTGGACTTGGTAGGCCGAATGGCCTGTTTCTACAATGTATCTGTAAACTAAACTAAACTAAACCAAAAGCACAAGCTAAGCTTCTCCAACTCTGGACAGTAAAGCACAAAAACACGGTGCCATCTTTACTGAAGTAATTTTCACTGATGTTTAGTTAAGAACTTTGTATAAATAGCAGCATGGTTCCATTCCAAATCAAACTGAAAGTTAGATTTCCTTCGATTTTAAGGTACAAAGTAACATTATTATAATGGGATTTAGTGAAATCCAGCCAGCACTCCAGAGATTGGTCAGATTAGAGCTAAGTGTTGCATTTGATAGGTTGACAGAGAAAATGAGGTCCAGATGCTGCCATGGTATAAAATGTTAAAATAAGTACAAGTGCACAACAACTCAAACAAATTGTGTCTACATCTACTCAAATTATTAACAGGCTGCATGTGTATTAGCGGGTCCCAGTTCCTGAAGCCTTGGATTTAAAATAACAACCAATAAATCGTAGGGTGGGTGGGAAGGTACTGGGTGTTACTGAGAGGTTGATGCCTCTTTTTCAGCCTCCCCACCACCTTCACAATCAGCCTGGAAAAGGATCCTAACCCAAAACATCACCAATATATGTTCTCCAGAGAAGCTGCCTGACCTGCTGGGTCACTCCAGCACGTTGTGCCTTTGCCCTGTGCATCCTCTCTTCCAGCTTTCTTTCACCTCCCCCCTCACCACCACAATCAGTCTGAAGATGCGTCCCGTTGATGTTTCGGGTCGGGGAATGTGGAATCTGTGAGAGTTTGCCGCCATAGCTGTGTTTAGTTTAGTTTAGTTTAGTTTAGAGACACAGCATGGAAACAGGCCCTTCAGCCCACCAAATGCCCGTACACTATCCTACACACTAGGTAAATTGTCAAATTTAATCTATCGTCTTTGGCGTGTGAGAGGAAACCGGAGCACCCAGTGAAAAACTATGTGGTCATGAGGAACACACCAGCTCCGTACAGACATCACCCGTAGTCAGGATCGAACCATGGGCTGTAAGGCAGCAATTCTACCACTGCGCCGCCGTGCCACCAGCTGTGTTGAAATAAATTATCTGTGCACTCTCCCGAGCAAGGTAGGAACTGGCCAATGTTGCCAGGACTCGAGGACCTGAGCTGTAGAGAGAGGTTGGCCTGGCTAGGACTTTATTCCTTGGAGCACAGGAGGCTGAGAGGTGATCTTATAGAGGTGCATTAAATCATGAGGGGAATTGATAGGGCGAATGCATAAAGTCTCTTATCCAGGGTAGGGGAATCATATTTGTGGGAGGGGAAGGTTTCATTGGATCCTGAGGAGTAATGTTTTCATTCAGAGGGTGGTTGGTGTAGGGAACGAGCTGCCAGATAATTGAGGCGAGTGCAACAGGTACCCATGGTTAGGAAAGGCTTAGAGGGATATGGTCCAAATGTGGGCAAATAGTGGCAACTTAAATGTGGCACCTTGGTCGGCAGAGAGGAGTTGGACCGAAGGGTGTGTTTACATGCTGTATGATTGGATAACAGCTGACTTCTGAGGAACGTTGGATGAATAGAAATAATAGTAGTATGACCCTTTGATTCTGTAAGAATTTCACTGTTCCATTGTTGGCACCTATAACAATGAAACCCTCTTGACTCCCTTGACTCATGTTCATACATTATAGGAACAGAATAAGGCCATTTACCCCATCAAATTGCTCCATCATTCTCCGCCTTAAAATTATCCATTGACTTGGCCTCCACTGCCGTCTCTGGCAATGAATTCCACAGATTCACCATCCTCTGGCCAAATAAATTCCTCCTCATCTCCTTTTTAAAGGTACCTCCTTTAAAAGGTATTTTGAGATGGTGCCCTTAGGTTCTAGACTCTCCATCCTCTCCACATCCATTTGACTCTGTGAACTATCACCTGCTGCAGGACAGTGGGAGGTGAATTAGTGAGTGCGTTGTGCTTTTTGTATTAGTTCCCTTCCATGGCTAAACAACTGGGAGCTGGAATGCTGGATGGCTTCTAGCCAGGGGCGGAAATCTCTATCAAAACATGGGGAGGGGGGCACAATTACTTGGTGGCCGCATGCACGCACACACACACGCGAGGGTTCGGAGGCTTCGGTCGTGGGCCCTGTGGACGATAACATTGGAAGTTGACCTGGTTGGTGACCGACTCTGAACTCCAGCAACAGCAGCTTCGTCCGCCCCGTTCGTGGGGCCTTTCATCGCCCGGCACAGCTTAAAACCGGCAGCGGGATCTTCCATCGCCCGACAGGGGCTTCAACATCGGGAGCTTCGACACAGAAATTTGACCGCGGGGCGATGGAAAATCCTGCGGCCAATTTTACGCCGTGCCGGTCAATGAAAGGCCCCACGAACGGGCCGATTCAAGCTCCGCTCTACGATCTTTGCTCCACCAGGACTCTAGGTTCCTCTAATCACCGCGTTCTATCCTCAGTCCCATTTCTTCTACTTCTGCCTCTGACTGACACCTCCTTCCTCCAATGATCGCACTGAATCATCATGTCATGCCCCCCCCCCCCCACTGTCTGCTGACCGACGTCGCTCTCGTCCAATCGGCGCCCTCGACCATCAGTCCCACCCCCAATTTTTAATAGATTTTTTTTTCATCTAATTTTAAAATCCGGAAAAAAAATGGGGGGGGGGGATTGTCCCCCACTTCTCAAAACAAGGGGGTGGCGTGTCTCAGCACATCTGAGTCTTATTATCATAGATACATGCAACATGTCTTATTATCATAGATACATGCAACATGTTCTGCTGAGAGAGTTAATGTACATCCATCTTTCTAAACCAGTTACTTACTACCTGTTCAGCATTTCTAATCTTTGATCAGTATTAATCTCTACATGCCTTTCATTTCCTACTCCAAATTCATGAAGAACCAATGCAGGTCCACCATCGATTTTACAGCAATTTGATAACCACTCGATCTTATCATCGGGACTTCCGTGCTGATCAGCAGGTCAAATTTACCACCTGTGGCCGGGACTCTGGAACTCTGGCCTGGCTGGAGTCGGCAGATCCATTCCCATACCCGAGTTCCGAGGCCAACTTTGTGGCCATTATCTCGGTTCCCCAACGGCCTGGGCGGACTGTTCTGGTACCGTGGACTCCTCTCAGAGGCCGTGACCTCTATTGGTCCGGCAAAACGGATAATCCAGAAAGCCTCTGGAATCAAGGGTGCTGGAACATTGGTGGTGGTTCTGTGGATTGAAATGTTTTATTAACATCTGTGGGGAAATGAGTTTAGGAGTCCTAAAACAATGGCCATCCGCTTAAGCAAACTTCAACATCCATCAGGCTCCTGAACATTAACTACACAACATTAACCTCAACAATAAACTATGGACTGTCTTTCGTTGCACTCGGGACATGTATACGTGTGTGTACTTGTGAGTATGTGTATGTATACACACTGATATTTTTTTTCTCTCTCGTTTATTATATTGTTTACAGTGTACTACGTTTGCATATTCTGTTGTGCTGCAGCAAGAATTTCATTGTCCTATCTGCGACATATGACAATAAAACACTCTTGACTCTTGACTTGACTTTGGGCTTTTTTGTTGTCATATTGTTGGGGTTATTAACTTTTGAACGTTTGTATATGACATATTATTTGCATTATGTTTACAGGCCTGTTATGCTGGTGTAAATATGAATTTCATTGTTCTGCTGTCCCCACACTTGACAATTAAACACTCGTGACTCTTGCATCAAGCTTATGTTGATTGTGGGATCAGAAACATCTGTGTAAAAGAGAAGCAGAGTTATTAGTTCAGAGTTCGCTATTAACAGGTGAGTTTAATACAGAGCAGTGTGAGGTGGAGCATTTAAGAAAGGCTAACATGGGCAGGACCTGGGGGAATGTTGTAGAGGAGAGAGATCTAGGAGTGCAGGTGCATATTTCATTGAAAGTGGCATCACAGCTAGATAGGGTGGTCAAGGAGGCTTTTGGCACATTGGACTATATTAGAGTATTGAGTATAATCAATCCCCCCCCCCCATTTAAGTTGGGAGGTCATGTTACAATTGTACAAGACATTGGTGAGGCCATATTTAGAGTATGGTGTGCAGTTTTAGTCACCCTGGTATAGGAAAAATGTTACGCTGGAAAGGGTGCAGAGAAGATTAACGAGGATGTTGCAAGGACTGGAGGCCTTGAACTATAATAATAATAATAATAATAATAATAATTTATTGTAGACAAAAATGCTGGAGAAACTCAGCGGGTTAGGCAGCATCTATGGAGCGAAGGAAATAGGCAACGATTCGGGTCGAGACCCTTCGTCTGAAGATGCTGCCTCACCCGCTGAGTTTCTCCAGCATTTTTGTCTACCTTCGATTTTCTAGCATCTGCAGTTCCTTCTTAAACAATAATAATTTATTTGTCATTTGAACATATAAGTATACATTTGAAGACATACAATGTCTTTCCTCGCGGGGCTGTGGTGCAAGGTGCATAGTGGTTGATATTGATGTGAGGGGCCAGTGTAGCGCATGTGTGTGTTTTGGGTGAGGTGTGTGTATGTGCGTTGGGGGGCAGCAGGGTGTTCAGGGAGAGGTTGGGCAGGCTGGGACTCAAATCTTTGGAGCGCTGGAGGATGAGGGCTGTTCTTATAGAGGTGTATAAGATCATGAGAGGAATAGATGGAGTAAATGCACAAAGTCTTTTACCCAGAGTAATGGAATCGAGAACAAGAGGACACGGGTTTAAGGTGAGGGGGGAGAGATGTAACAGGAACCCGAGGGACAACCTTTTTACATAAAGTGTTGTAAAATGTGGTATCAGGATTGAACCCAGGACTCTGGTGTTGTGAGGCAGAAACTCCATCGCTGCACCACCGTGCTGCCCAAGATGCCTGACCTGCTGGATGTTTCCAAAATTTTATGATTTTGTTTCAGATTTCTAGCATCAGCATGTTTATTTTTTTGATGCAGATTAGCATTGAAAATTTTGTTGTGTGTACCCATCAGTCTTCTTCTGTAGGCTATAGGCTGGCCCATCAAAATTATGCTTCGGCAGCAGAATGTATCTGTTTAGATTCAGGTTTATTGTTGTCACGTGTATGAAGGTACAGTGAAAAGCTTTATTTTGTGTGCTTTCCAAAAAAAAATCAGATAATACTATTCAAAAATACAATCAAGCCAAACTCAAACTAAGGGGAAAGAGTAGAGTAGCTATGGAAACTATGAGATTCAAAGAGGAGGAAGTACTGACACTTTTGAAAAATATAAAAGTGGATAAGTCTCCAGGTCCTGACAGGATATTCCCTAGGACATTGAGGGAGGTTAGTGTACAAATAGCAGGAGCTATGACAGAAATATTTCAAATGTCATTAGAAACGGGAATAGTGCCGGAGGATTGGCGTACTGCGCATGTTGTTCCATAGTTTAAAAAGGTTCAAAGAATAAACCTAGCAATTATAGACCTGTTAGTTTGACGTCAGTGGTGGGCAAATTAATGGAAAGGATACTTAGAGATAATATATATAAGCATCTGGATAAACAGGGTCTGATCAGGAACAGTCAACATGGATTTGTGCCTGGAAGGTCATGTTTGACAAACCTTCTTGAATTTTTTGAAGCGGTAACTAGGGAAATTGATGAGGGTAAAGCAGTGGATGTTGTCTATATGGATTTTAGTAAGGCCTTTGACAAGGTTCCCCATGGAAGGTTGGTTAAGAAGGTTCAATCTTTGGGTGTTAATGGCGGAGTAGCAAGATGGATTCAACAGTGGCTGAATGGGAGATGTCAGAGAGTAATGGTGGATGGCTGTTTGTCAGGTTGGAAGCCGGTGACCAGTGGGGTGCCTCAGGGATCTGTGTTGGGTCCACTGTTGTTTGTCATGTACATCAATGATCTGGATGATGGGGTGGAAAATTGGATAAGTAAGTATGCAGATGATACTAAGATAGGTGGTGTTGTGGATAATGAAGTAGATTTTTCAAAATCTACAGAGAGATTTGGGCCATTTTGGAAAAGTGGGCTGAAAGATGGCAGATGGAGTTTAATGCTGATAAGTGTGAAGTGCTACATCTTGGCAGGACAAATCAAAATAGGACGTACATGGTAAATGGTAGGGAATTGAGGAATGCTGTGGAACAGAGGGATCTAGGAATAACTGTGCATAGTTTCCCTGAAGGTGGAATCGCATGTAGATAGGGTGGTAAAAGAAAGCCTTTGGTGTGCTGGCCTTTATAAATCAGAGCATTGAATATAGGAGTAGGGAAGTAATGTTAAAATTGTACAAGGCATTGGTAAGACCAATTCTGGAGTATGGTGTACAATTTTGGTCGCCTAGTTATAGGAAGGATGTCAACAAAATAGAGAGTACAGAGGAGATTTACTAGAATGTTGCCAGGGTTCCAGCAACTATGTTACAGAGAAAGGTTGAACAAGTTAGGTCCTTTATTCTTTGGAGCGCAGAAGGTTAAGGGGGGACTTGATTGAGGTCTTTAAAATGATGAAAGGGATAGACAGAGTTGACGTGGATACGTTTTTTTCCCATTGAGGGTAGGGAAGATTCAAACAAGAGGGCATGACATGAGAATTGAGGGACAGAGGTTTCGGTAACGTGAGGGGGAACTTCTTTACTCAGAGGGTGGTGGCTGTGTGGAATCAGCTTCCAGCAGAAGTGGTGGAGGCAGGATCGATTTTAACATTTAAGAGTAAAGTGGATAGGTATATGGACGTGAAGGGAATGGAGGGGTATGGTCTGAGTGCAGGTAGATGGGACTAGGGGAAAACAAATGGTCGGCACGGACTGGAAGGGCCGAGAGGGCCTGTTTCCGTGCTGTAATTGTTATATGGTTATATTATATGGTTAATTACAATAGGTAGACAGAAGGGAAAGATTAGGTGCATAATGTAATTCTCAGCATTGTAGCACAACAGTTCTATAGACAAAGTCCAATGTCCGCAATGGGGCAGAGGTGAGTCAGGCTGTACCCTAGAGTCATAGAGTCATAGAGTGATACAGTGTGGAAACAGGCCCTTCGGCCCAACCTGCCCACACCGGGCAATATGTCCCAGCTACACTAGTCCCACCTGCCTGTGTTTGGTCCATATCCCTCCAAACCTGTCCTATCCATGTACCTGTCTAACTGTTTCTTAAATGTTGGGATTGTCCCTGCCTCAACTACCTCCTCTGGCATCTTCTTCTATACACCCACCACCCTTTGTGTGAAAAACGTACCCCTCGATTCTCCTACTTTGGGCAAGAAACTCTGTGCATCTACCTGATCTATTCCTCTCATGATTTTATACACCTCTGTAAGATCAGCTTACCCTAGCTTAAGGAGAGACCTGAAGCCTGATAACAGAGAGAATGAAGCTGTTGTTCTTTCTCAGAGTAACTCTTATCTGCCAGCACATAATACATATCACTTAATTCCCTGCGTATCCATGTGCCTATACAAAAGTCTTGTCAATGCTGCTATCTAATCTGCCTCCACCACCACGTCAAACGTCATTGTGCAGAAAGGATATTAAGGTTCTTTTTACTCAAATGTAATTTTTAGAAGAAAGCGCAACATTTGGTGTTACATCTTCCAGATTTTCTGCAGGATTTGGGCTTTTCTTCGCACGCTCAAAATCCACAGCTTGGCTCTTGGTTGTTCTGTCATGCCTTTTTGGAGAAGTTCAATGAACCATTCGGTTACTTTCAGAACTGAATGTTTCAATGTGCATTCTACTTCACTTTGCCACTTGCAGGTGAATTTTGTGAGCTTACTTTCCGAACACTGAACGGGAAATCTTTCAGATCTCTTGCACTCCGCCCTGTATGTACCTGATATGTGTATCCATTGCATGAAGCGTGAATCTTTAAAATTGGTCGTCAGTTTGCATCTCGGTTTCAGCAGGAAGCGGCTCTGATAAGATCACTCACTGAGCTATGAGAGGCCAATGGAGTGTGAAAATCAGGAACGACGTGAAGCAGGACCTTGGTGGGAGTGACTGGAGCAGAAATGATGCCATCTTTCAGTTATTTATTTGTACATCAATTTAACTTTAAATGTTATTCATTGCGCTTTTTTAAAGTTTTTGGCATTCTAATTGAGGTCTAGCTTGAGTTGGTAGCAGGTCAGATAGATTGAACAGATTGGTTAATGGATCAAGTAATTGATCAAGAAAGTCCTCCATCGACCTTCAACCGTTGCACGCTCCCCACCTCTGAGAGTAAAGATCCCTGAGGCGAGGCTGGGATAGGTGAACCATTTCCCATATCTTGGAAAGTTGGCACAAGACCCAGCAATCGGGGTGGCATTTCCTCCCACACTCCAAAGAGGTACAGGTTTGTACATTAATTGGCTTCAGTAATGTTGTAAATTGTCCCTAGTGTGTGGGATAGTGACAGTGTACTGGTACTGGTCACTATCACTGGTCGGCGCGGGTTTGGTGGGCCGAAAGGCCTACTTCCACTACTTTAAGTAAAGGTGAAAATCTAAAGTCTACTTTGGTAGATCTTCTGAGATCTACTATCGTCATTTGGATTCGAACCTTCCTTTTATTTAATGAAGAGCATTTATCCTATTTTCAGAAATAGAGTCATAGAGATATAGAGTCATACAGTGTGGAAGCAGGCCCTTCGGCCCAACTTGTCCACACTGACCAACATGTCCCATTTACACTAGTCCCACCTGCCTGTGTTTGGTCCATAACCTCAAGATTCAAGATTCAAGAGAGTTTATTGTCACGTGTCCCTGATAGGACAATGAAATTCTTGCTTTGCTTCAGCGCAACAGAACATAGTAGGCATTGACTACAGAACAGATCAGTGTGTCCATATACCATTATATAAATATATACGCACATGAATAAATAAACTAATAAAGTGCAAATAAACAGATAATGTGCTATTAATGTTCAGAGTTTTGTTCGAGCCAAGTTTAATTTGCCTGATGGCTGTGGGGAAGTAGCTATTCCTGAACCAGGTCATTGCAGTCTTCAGGCACCTGTACCTTCTACCTGAAGGTAGCGGGGAGATGAGTGTGTGGCCAGGACCTTTTAAACCTGTCCTATCCATGTACCTGTCCAAATGTTTCGTAAACATTATGACAGTACCTGCCTCAACTACCTCCTCCAACAGCTCGTCCCACCCACCCACCATCCTTTGTGTCTTCAGGAATTTCTATTGAATGTGAAGGAGAGAATGCACCAATCTCCACCCATGCCCCTTGCTATTCCTCACGGCAGGCAGTTTCCCTGCAGTGTTTGTGGTCAGCGAATCCTCTGTTCAACTGGGACACTGCAGCTCCAAGTCCTTCTCCATAGTTTGCCCTTTAGATATGGCTATTGCTGTGGTTAAAGATTCCTTGCAGCAGTATGAACGCCATCTCGGCAAACACTTGGATCTCAAGGGGCCGCATTGTTCATGCACAATGCTGCTGAAAATAGATTGAAGTAGCAGTGGGGCAAAGACTTCCATACAGGCTGGAGACACAAGAGATTGCAGCTGCTGGAATCCTGAGCAAAACACAAAGTGCTGGAGGAACTCAGAGGGTCAAACAGCATCTGCGGAAGGAAATGGGTGATGCTTTGGGTTGGGGCCCATCATCAGATTCAGTTCACTCTGCAAATATTTACACATGAATTACATTGAGTCATAGAGTTATGCTGCATGGAAGCAGGCCCTTCGGCCCATCTTGCCCATGCCGACCAATTTGCCCCATCTACACTAGTCCCACTTGCGCCTGTTTGGCACATTTGGACAGGTAGAAGAAGAAGAGGTATCTCGACCCGAAACGTCACCTTCTTCCTTTTCACCAGATTTCTGCCTGACCCGCTGAGCTACTCCAGAATTTTGTGTTAGTTTCTATATGGATTTGCTGCAGACACTCAAGAATTTTAATTGATCTCAATGCGTAATAAACTACAGTAATTCCCTTCCAGATCCATTGGACTTTGGTCAAGTAACCTAGCCAAGCTTTTTTCCGCAATAGTTCCAGTTGTTTTTGACTTTAAAAAAAATTATTTGCTGCGTGCAATGATCTTGGTTGACAACATTTAGTTTCACTCACCCTGTTTAAGTCATCACTTTTACTTAATTGTATTAAACATGCCAGACTCTTTTTACAAAGCTATATGACTGTTAGTCATGCAACAACTCCCCTGCAGGCTCTTCGCCTGGAAGTTTTAGCCAGGCACGTAACCCTTATATCAGTTACAGTATCTGTGTTAGTAGGAAGATCTTCGGTGGTGTATAGTAGGCTGATATGTAATTATGTTTAGGGCTTTGCTTTGTCTATTCCTCAAGTTTATCTTTCTGATATCCTCAGACTTTAGAGAAACAGTGCGGAAACAAGTACTTCCATCCACCGAGTCCATGCCGACCAGTGATCACCCCGGTACACCAGCACTATCCTACACAATAGGGCCAATTTATAATTTTTCCAAAGCCAGTTAACCTACAAATCAGTACGTCATTGGAGTGTGGGGGGAACCCGGAGTGTCTGGAGAAAACCCACGCAGTCACAGGGAGGATGCACAACTCCTCGACAGGCAGCACCCGTAGTCAGGATGGAACCCGGGTCTCTGGCGCTGTAAGGCAGCAACTCTACCGCTGTGCCACTGTGCCGCTCCTTATCAAGATGGAGAAAGCCAGTAGAATACATAGCAACATTGCTCCAGTTATCCTGCCTTCCCCCTTCCACACCCCCCCCCCTTCACAACTGTTCCACCTATATCCCCCCCCCCCCCCCCCCCCATCTGTCTTTGCATTTCATTCCTCTGTCACGCCTCTCCTTATCTGACACCCTTTTGGCTTGTCTCCATTTTATCCCCTTTGGTCATCCATTTGTCTCCTATTCATTTGCAGCCTTTATCCACCCATCTGCCAATCACACCCCCCACCCTTCATCTATATCCACCTCTTTTCCAGCTTTCTCCTCCCCTACTCCAATCAGTCTGGGGAAGAGTCCTGACCCAAAACATCACCTATCCATGTCCTCCAGAAATGCTGAATGGTGAATAATAGTAAGATTAAATGAGAACTTACCAGTTTGAAGTTTGATCTTTATTTTATGAGGAGTTACGATGAGGGATTACGTGAAGACCCCGCCAGGACGCATGCGCGACATTCTTCAAAGCAGTGGTGTGAAATCACAGATACCAGAGTAGACTAATATAGTAAGATAAGAGAGAACTTCCATACCAGTTGAACTTTATAATAGAGGGTTTTGGGAGCGGAGGGCACGTAATCCCTCATCGTAACTCCTCATAAAATAAAGATCAAACTTCAAACTGGTAAGTTCTCATTTAATCTTACTATTTTACTTCGGAGTCACGTGAGTGACTACGTGAAGATTTCAAAGCTCTGTGATTTCATGCCCTGGAACGAGACCATGCTCACACACTGCCATTCTGGGACGGAGGATGAACGTATTTCACACACGACACTGTGCTGAAAAACAATAAAGGTATTATTCATACCTAAAATAATATGCCCCACATTGGGTAATTTATTTTACAGAACTTAATTTTTCCCTGCAAACGTCTCAGGATCGCCCACGGGTTTATTATAAAGCATTGAATGCATTCATTGCTCCACCCCGCTGTGGCAAGGATGTGGTCCATAGGAACTCCCATCATCCTAGCGTCCGATGTAGATGCAGCCCTGTTGGAGTGAGATTTGAAACATTAGTATTCACCACTGCACGTAATACCACCCGAACCATCTGGATATGGTTTGCACTGTGACCTTAGGTGAGGGCATTTATGGCTAATGAGAAAGCTCTCTCCGTGCCCATAAGTGTCTTGGTGACTATATATTGGAAAATATGTGTCACTATGCAGGGCCGACTATCTGCAGGATAGGCCAGTACTCTAATATTGGCCAAAGGAACCGGGTCAGTCTTGTTTAAGTACCCCTGTATGTAGCAGGTTATCTGCCATTTGTGACAGACATGACGTCCTATTCTAGCTTGTGTAAGGACTGGACCCGTTGTGCTGATCCAAGTGCCATAATCATTCCCATCTAGGATATTAGTTTGTCCAGAGTGAGCCACGATATTGGTGTCCATCCTCGTAACATGGTGTACTACCTATGTCCCATATATAGGTGTATCTGGGCCTGGGGGGAATAGAGTACAAATACCCCTCATTCGTTTAGGTACTAGTGGGTGTGATCCTATAGCCAGGTGATCACTCCCTCTGCCCAGATATTAGATAGGGCACTCCTTGCACAATAATGGCACTGTAACTCAATCCTTCATCGAAATGAAGGGTGGCCAGAACTCCAGCACTTCAGTGTTGGTGGCTGAGAAATATGTAGTGTTCGTCCTGGTGCTAAACACTTCCCATTTCCTGACATATGTCAGGTACTGTCTTCTCGTGGACTCCCTGCACGACGCTGAGATGGCATTGATCGTCCTGTCGGAGAGTCCGTATCCCAGAAATGGCCTGTTCAGAAACTGCAAATCAACAAGTTCATACAGTCATGGCACGGATACTTTCCCGCACGGGGTGTGCCAACCTCCTTGGCCGTTGTTGATCCAGATGCAGGGTTCTGAGACCATCTTTGTACTGTTGGGAACCATGGTACCCGTTGCGGCGTCTTGTTTAATTATTGTAAGACTCGCCTGATGAGGCAGAAGGGGAAAATGCATAGCAAAACAAATCCCCCCCCCCAATGCAGCGAGAAATCGTCCATCGCTGCTGCCCCTGGGTCTGGTTCCCAAGCAACATATGTTGGTAGTTGGTGAATTAGTCTGGATGGAAAAAAGGTCGATATCTGGTGTCCCATACCGGTCTATAATATCTGTAAACACTTTCCGATCCAACATCCATTTAATGTTGTCGTTGAATTTATGTGACCTGGTGTCTGCCACTGTATTTAGCTTACCTGGAAGGTAAGTGGTTGAGATCCAAATCTCTCTCCCAGACACCAGTGCCAGATATTTAGGCAATTCATCACATGATATCGACTTTATTTCACCCATATGATTATATATAGGCCCCCACTGTGGTATCAATTTGCACCGTACATGCAACTGGTGCTCATCTGAGCAGTAGGCCCTGAGTCCATGAAACGCTCCCAGCATTTCTAGATAATTAATTGCTAGTGCTTTAAACAGAATAATTTTTGTGCACTCATCTGCCACCACAACTTGCGGTGGTATTAGTTGCTCCCCAACCTTTAGCACTGGCATCAGTCTGTAATGTACCCTAGGGATATAGAATGGGGTGATGGGGTTAGGATAATATTGAACATTTCTATCCACCAGTTTAATTCTGATTTACTTTCCCTGGTAGTTGCATAGGCCTATTGAAATGGCCTGCATGATTTTTGAGAGCTAAAATTTCCCTCTTCCAGGTTTTAATAATGGAGTGGTCCAATTGTGCTGCTGGGAACGCAGCCACCAATTTCCCAATCACTCTTACTCCTTGCCGAATGGATGGTTTCCTGATGCCAGTGAGGCTTTTGCATACTCCCATCAAGTCTGTCACTTTGTTTGGTGGCAAGGTGATAGACATATGAACAGAGTCAATAGTGAACCCCAAATAATCCATGGTAGTGGAGGGTTCCAATTTTGACTTATCTGGATGTACGTTAAATCTCTGTGTTGTGGCTGATACCACCAATGTAGCCAGCTCCAATTTTCACCTACAACGAGAATATCATCAAGGTAAGCCATGACGATATGGTTATGTTTCTTTAAGTATGCTAAAGCTGGTTTTAATGAATTTGTAATAGCCTGGGTGCTGATGACAACCCATTGGATAAGGCATACTGCCATAGCTGTCCCATCCAGATAAATTTCAGGTATTTACGATGACCCTGTGTGTGATAAATGTGTCTATTTTGAAATGGGCATACTGAACGGAAGTATTTAGTTCGGTCAAATCTGTAATGAAACGGCAACCACCATCTTTTTAGTTTTTATAAATATATTTGATACGAACTCTTGAAATTCTCTGATTGTTTTCTCAATCCCTTTTGTGTTTAGTCTTAACAGTTCAGCATGGCCTGCTGTTCTCTCTTTTTGTGAAGTATGAACTTCCTGCTAGGCGTATGCTGAACTGGGACGGTAGTTCGTATACAAATTCAATTTTGTAATTCTGAATACTTCCGAGTATGTAAAAGTTCAGAGGTAAAAGTGCAGCACACATGATGAAACAAGTGCAACCGACCCCCAACTTTTGATGAATCGGACATGCAATGTTTTTTAAGACAACCAGACCCACCTACCTCCATGGTTACCGGTGTTGTGTGGGTTGTCTCCGCAGTTGTTTCTTCTGGTATTGTGTTGCTGCATTGTGGGGTTGGCGCATTTTCCATGAAGGCCGGGCTGGGCCATGGTCTGAAAGACCGCTGTGCAGGTGGGCCGGCCTTCGAGCTTTCACCACTAGATGGTCTTCCATAGCACCAATGTCTGGTGGGTGTGTAGGGGTGCTGCCGCTGTTGATAGTGGGTTTTAGAGGTGCTTGGCACCTTGATCAGGCCTATAGCCTTGGCTTCCTCATGCAGGTCTTTCACCTGCTTCGGGAGGTCCCCCAACAGCAATTTTGGCGCCTGTGTGCTACTTGTCTTGCATAATTCCGCACTTCTTGATGATGCTCTTCCTGTAACTGTTAATCTCCACTGAGTATTACACAGTCTGCTAGAGCATCTAGTAACTCTTCAGGCAAATCAACCCCATCAGTTGTCCTGGTACTGCTGTGATTTTAGCAGCCAGCAGTTTCCTCTGGAGCTTCCCCTCCTGGCTCCTTATAGATGGGCTCCTGTTGCCCCAGATGGGGTCATAGACTGCTGGTACTTTAAGAGAAATGGAGTTCTCTGGAGCAATGTACTTCCCAGCCATAAGGTTAATGGCTTGCTCCTGTAGCTGGTTTGTAGCCATGTATTTTGTACTGGCTTGCAGCTTTGTATAGGCAGTCCTTCTTGAGTTGATACAGCATGTGTTCCCACAAATCTTCTGCTGCTCTCTCTTCTGGCACCCCTCACAGTTGACTGTTCAGCCATTGCCCCTTCTTCAGGGTCAGCCCAGCTCTGACCCCTAATACTCCCCTGCGAAGAGGGTGAGACATTTGGCAGTCCTTGAAAGGATGCTGCCGTGGGTCTGCGAGGAGACCCACTGTGACTCTGCCCCTGCATAAGCAGGTCACGCTGGAGCACTGCTCCCCATCCGCTCCCGCGGGAAAGACGCCCGCCGTCCCTATCCGTGAACGGGGTGTCTTCAGGTCCGGACCCAGCCGAGTCCACGGACCTGTCCGACTTCCGGGTGGTTTTGCCGCCGCCCGCGGCGCACCTGCGGTCTGTAGCGGCGAGAAGCCGGCAGCTGCTGGCAGCACCTGCAGCTCTGGAGAGACGGCACGCTGCTGGCTGCTTCCACAGCAGCGGTATCAGCTGCTGCTCTCCCTTGCGCGACTCCATGGTGCTTCCTCCATTCTGAAAAAGAAACACACCGAGTCGCCACGCTCACCAGAAAAGGTAAGACTTACCTTCCGTAATTTTTCAAAATTCGCGCTGGAGGAGCGGCGCTCCTCCCGACTGTCGCTTCCGCAATGCGTTCGACGATATGTCGCGCATGCGTCCTGGCGGGGTCTTCACGTAGTCACTCACGTGACTCCGAAGTAAAATTAAATGTATGGATAGAGTGGGTGTGGAGCGGATGTTTCCACTAGTTGGAGAGTCTAGGACCAGAGGGCACAGTCTCAGAATAAAAGGATGTACCTTTAGAAAGGAAATGAGGAGGAATTTCATTAGCCTGAGGGCAGTGAATTTGTGGAATTCACCACAGACAACTGTGGAGGCCAAGTCAATGGATATTTTTAAGGCAGAGATTGATAGATTCTTGATTAACGATGGCATCAAAGGTTATGAGGAGAAAGCAGGAGAATGGGTTAGAGAAAGATAGATCAACCACGATTGAATGGCGGAGTAGACTCGATGGGCTGAATGGCCTTATTCTACTCCTATAACATGAACTTATAAACAGAATATTAAGATCGAAAACTGGCAGTCTCTTTGGTTTGTATTACTTTCCTGATTGATTGTAATGGACAAACATTTGCTCAAAGTTTCTGTAATCACCCCGGCATAAACTAGGAATTGAACCCAAGACTTTCTGTATAAGGTGGTCCAAAGGTTACAGTGTGTGGTATTTACAGACCAGACACTCATGTAGGCTCAGACAAAGATATTTTAACTAACATGTAGGAACAAGGATGAAGAAGGGTCCCAACCTGAAATGTCATTTATCCGTGTTCTCCAGATGTGCTGCCCAGCCCGCTGAGTTACTCCAGCATTTCTAACTAAAGAGCTTCGCTTAGTTTAATGATAGAGTGTGGAAACAGACCCTTAGGCCGACCAAGTCCATGCTGACCAGCAATCACCCGAACACTAGTTCTACCCTACACATGAGGGATAATTTGTACAGAAGCCAATTAACCTACAAACTTGCACACCTTTGGAATCTGGAAATAAACCGATGCACCCACAGAAATCCCACGCAGTCACTGAGAGATCGTACAAACTCCGTACAGACAGTACCCATAGTCAGGATGGACTGGGTCTCTGGCCATGAGAGGCAGTGACTCAACTGCAGTACCACCCTTACTCGTGTAAGTGCCACAATATCTTCCACCAATTTTAATTGGGCAAGAATCTTACCCCTTTTAATTGGCTCATTAGCGCCCCTTACATTCCAGCTACAAAACGTAATTCCTCCAATTTTCTTTTGCGTGTCGTCTTGCATTGTAAATTACATTGGACCTTTATATCAGATGGTGCAACACAATACTTCAAACTTCTGGGTGTTAGGTGGGTACTCACAGCTACTAGACTGTTGGTATACCCCTTGAAAAAGTGCCCTTAAAGAAAAATCAGAAAAAGTGCTGAATAACATAGAAATAGTGATATTACAGTATTTAAAAAGAAAAATACTGCGAGAAAAAATTCTTGAAACCTTCCATAGATGTTAAGTTACATTGAGCTCCATTCTCTTAAACAAATATTGTATAAAAGAAGGAACAATTCAAAACCGGGTAATATAGAGAAAACCATCAAACGTGTAGATCTACTTACATTTTCAACTGGACAAGTATTTACTATTTACTAACAATTACTATATCTAACTTCAGAGGCAAAGCCCAGTGTATTTAAGTAAGAAACTGCTGGTTGGAAGGGGTTAACCAAAATTGCACTCTTGGCTTCTTGCCAACTGTTTAATTCCCTACCCTTCCAGCTTAGTTCCTTGTTAGTTTATCTTGAACATCAATGGAAATTTGTCTTCCCGAATCGATTATGCATATTTTAGTTTATTAGTATATTAGTATCATATTCCAATATATTTGACATGCAATCATAAAACTACATGTTCAATATCGACTTTAAAAAAAAGTAAACATCACCTATCCATGTCCCCCTGAGATGCTGAATAGTGAATAATTAAATGTATGGATAGAGTGGGTACGGAGAGGTTGTTGCAACTAGTTGGAGAGTCTAGGACCAGAGGGCACAGTCTCAGAATAAAAGGATGTACCTTTCGAAAGGCAATGAGAAATGTCCAAAGGAATTTCATTACCCAGAGGGCGTTGAGTTTGTGGAATTCATCGCCACAGACAACTGTGGAGGCCAAGTCAATGGATATTTTTAAGGCAGAGATTGATAGATTCTTGATTAACGATAGCATCAAAGGTTATGAGGAGAAGGCAGGAGAATGGGTTAGAGAAAGATAGATCAACCACGATTGAATGGCGGAGTAGACTCGATGGCTGAATGGCCTTATTCTACTCCTATAACATGAACTTATAAACAGAGTATTATGATCGAAAACTGTCAGGCTCTTTGCTTTGTATTACTTTCCTGATTGATTCTTCTCTACACACGAGGGATAATTTTTACAGAAGCCAATTAACCTACAAACATACACGTCTTTGGAATCTGGGAATAAACCGATGCACCCAGACAAATCCCACGCAGTCACTGAGAGATCGTACAAACTTCGTACAGACAGTACCCCATAGTCAGGATCGACTGGGTCTCTGGCAATGAGAGGCAATGACTCAACTGCAGTGCCACTGTACCACCCTAGCTCGTGTAAGCGCCACAATATCTTCCACCAATCTGTGGCCAATGCAAGTTAGCTCTTTGGAAGAAGAAAAATGTAAATGAAAAAAAATAGTAAGATTATTACCAGAAACATTACATGAATCTATTATAACCCTCATACCTAAATTAGATAAAAATCTTGATGATCCAGGGTCATATAGAGATATATCTCTTTTAAATACTGATCAAAAAATATTAACAAAAATATTAGCACAAAGACTAAACGCAGTGATTAATAAACTAATTCATTTAGATCAAACAGGATTTATACCAAAACGATGTTCCTCAAACAACCTGAGAAGATTACTTAATATTATATATTCGAAAAGAAACATTAATATGGATTTAGCAATTATTTCGCTGGATGCAGAGAAAGCTTTTGATCAGATTGAATGGTCTTATTTATTTTCGGTTATGGAATTTTTTCAGTTGGGGGAGAAGTTTATAACATGGGTTAAATTACTATATACCAAACCAACAGCCAGAATATTAATAAACCAAATGTTAACAACTAAATTTAACTTATTCCGAGGCTGCAGACAAGGTTGCCCTTTATCTGCCAGACTGATTCCTGGGATGTCAGGACTGTCTTATGAAGAAAGACTGGATAGACTCGGTTTATACTCTCTGGAATTTAGGAGATTGAGAGGGGATCTTATAGAAACTTACAAAATTCTTAAGGGGTTGGACAGGCTAGATGCAGGAAGATTGTTCCCGATGTTGGGGAAGTCCAGGACAAGGGGTCACAGCTTAAGGATAAGGGGAAAATCCTTTAAGACCGAGATGAGAAAGACTTTTTTCACACAGAGAGTGGTGAGTCTCTGGAACTCTCTGCCACAGAGGGTAGTTGAGGCCAGTTCATTGGCTATATTTAAGAGTGAGTTGGATGTGGCCCTTGTGGCTAAGGGGATCAGAGGGTATGGAGAGAAGGCAGGTACAGGATACTGAGTTGGATGATCAGCCATGATCATATTGAATGGCGGTGCAGGCTCGAAGGGCTGAATGGCCTACTCCTGCACCTAATTTCTATGTTTCTATGTTTCTATCTCCAATACTGTTTGCATTTGCAATAGAACCACTAGCAAAATCTGTGAAATTGCATCCTGAAATATATGGGTATGAAACTAAAGAAACTGAAAATAAAATAGTAAGATTAAATGAGAACTTACAAGTTTGATCTGTATTTTATGAGGAGTTACGATGAGGGATTACGTGAAGACCCTGTCCAGCACGCATGCGCGACATTTCTTCAAAGCAGCGGTGTGGATTCACAGAAAAACACAATTGAAATAAATATAGTAAAGAAAAAATAAGAACTTAATTACCAGTTGATCTGTATAATAGAGGGTGGGAGCGGAGGGCACGTAATCCCTCATCGTAACTCCTCATAAAATACAGATCAAACTTCAAACTGGTAAGTTCTCATTTAATCTTACTATTTTACTTCGGAGTCACGTGAGTGACTACGTGAAGACTTCAAAGCTCTGTGAATCCGAACCGTGAACCAGCTCATGCTTCACTCACTGCCTGAAGACCTTAGAGGGAGGAAGCATGTTATACAATCAACAATAACCTGTTTGTGAACAATAAAGGTTTATTAATGATAACAAAAAACAGAGAGCTCCCCCGGCTTAAATTAAATATTAGCTGCAGACTCTAAAATTCTGTCTGCAAATGTAGCAGGTTCCGCCAGCGGCTTATTATAAAACCTTTGGAAAGTTCTCTCTGAGGACCATCCTGCTCTGGCCAGAATATGGTCCATAGGCACATCCATTCGCCTAGCCGCCGACGTAGATGCAGCCCTGGTGGAATGAGATTTGTAAACATTAGTATCGACTCCCGCGGACTTAAGCACCTGCTTGAGCCATCTTGAAATGGTTTGGCTCGTCACCTGAGCATGAGGCTTCTTGTGGCTTATCCATAAGGCTTTTTCTCTCCCTCTTAAGTTATATGTTGTGTCTATGTAATTGGCGAGATGGGTCTTGGCACACAACCGTGGGTCAGGTGAATATGCCCGGAACTCCATTACTGGAGGCGTGGTACCTGGTCTAGTTTGTTTGACCAGTCCCTGAATGTGAAATGTGATACAGTCCAATGACTCTGTCATGCTGTCCAGCCTCAGAAGGTGGAGGGACTGTAACCTTTGAGCTGACACTAGTGCCATGAGCGTGACTGATTTCAGTGTAAGTTGTTCCAGCGTGAGTGACCTGGGTGGTGGCCATCCCCTAAGGTACGTCAGTACAATGCTGACATCCCAGATCTGAGTGTACCTAGGCCTAGGGGAATTGGTGTTAAAAAATGCCCCTCATGATTTTGACCACTAGTGGATGGGACACCAAAGTCAGTTGTCCTGCTGCTGGAACCAAATAAGCTGACAACGCACTCCTGGCTGTATTAATGGCGCTGTAGCTGAGTCCTTCCCGATGTAATCCAACCAGAAACTCCACAACACTGGTGGCTGTAGCTGTAGTGTAGGTAGTTCCTGTTTTGGAGCAATACCGTTCCCATTTTCTTATGTTGGTCAGGTATTGTCTCCTGGTGGACTCCCGGTGGGATGCGGTCATCATGTTGATGGCGTCCTCAGACAGTCCCAGGCCCAGTAGAGGTCTTTTTAGAATCTGCCAGCCAGGAGATTGACTCTGTCATGGCACGGGTGACTAATGCCTGACACTGGGTGGATTAATAACTCTCGACTGCTGGGGAATTCCAACGGTATTTCAACAGCCATGTCGAAGGCCACTGGGAACCATGGCTGTGTAGGCCAGTCGGGTATTATCAAGATTCCTGAAGCAGAATCCAATTGAATCTTGCGCAATACCCGACTGATGAGGCAGAAGGAGGAAAAGCATAAAAGAACATTTTTCCCCCAATGCAGCGAGAATGCATCAACTGCTGCTGCCTCAGGGTCTGGTTCCCAAGCGACATACGTTGGTACCTGGTGATTCAGCCTGGATGCAAATAGATCGATATCTGGTGTGCCATATTGCTTTGTAATTTCAGCAAATATTTTGGGATTTAACATCCATTCGATGTTATCATTGAATCTGCGTGACCTGGTGTCTGCCACTGTATTTTGCTTACCTGGTAGGTAAGTTGCTGATAACCAAATATGTCTTTCAACACACCATTGCCAGATTAGGTTGGCCAAATTGTCACACGATATCGACTTTACACCACCCATGTGGTTGATATAAGCCACCACCGTGGTATTATCTAATTGCAACCGGACATGTGCATGATGCGTATTAGATGAATATGCTTTTAACCCATAAAACGCACCCAACATTTCTAAGTAGTTGATACCCCGTGTCTGTAGGCAAGATGATTCAAATTTAGTCCATCTGCCCCCTGTGCTGGATTGCATGTTAGTTGCTCCCCAGCCCAAAGCACTGGCATCCGTTTGAATGGTTAATACTGGGTTGGTGATTATTATGGGACTGGAGCTGAGCCTTACGTTCCTTGCCCACCATTGTAACTCTGGAATGGATTCAGCAGTTAAACTCATAGCTCGGTCAAAGTGACCTGAGTTTTGCTTTAGTGCATGCACGTTCGCTCTTTGCAAATTTTGATAGTGCAAAGGCCCAAATTGTACAGCTGGAAAAGCTGCTACCATTTTGCCAATAACTCTAGCTACCTCCCGTATGGTTGGCTGATGTTTATTCATGAGTTCGTTGCATGATAGTGCCAATTCTGATGCTTTCCCCTTCGGCAGAGTTACAATCATGCGAACAGTATCAATCGTAAATCCAAGATAGTCCATGGCAGTGGACGGTGTAAAATTGGATTTATCTGGATGTATGACAAACCCCAAAGTTTCAAACAAACGTTTGGTGGCTGCTACTGCCAAAATGGCTGTCTCCAAGGTTTTCCCTACTATTAAAATGTCGTCTAAATACGCCATGACTATATGCTTTTGTTTCCTCAATAATGCCAAGGCAGGTTTTAAGATTTTAGTGAACAGCCTTGGAGCGGAGGTTAGCCCATTTGGTAAGGCTTTAAATTGCCATAGCTGTTTCATCCAGATAAATTTTAAGTATTTACGATGCTCCTTGTGTATGGGTACTGAGTAGTAGGCATCTTTTAAATCAATGCTTGCTAGAAAGTACCCTCTAGAAACCAATAGTCTGGCTGTTTCAAAAGTATCCATCTTGAAATGTATATACCTGACAGACTTGTTTAAAGTAGTTAAGTCAATGATGATGCGACGTCCACCATCTTTTTTGATTTTAGTGAAAATATTAGACACAAATTCCAAAGGTTCATGTTTTGTTCTTTCAATGACACCTTTTGCTTGTAACCTCATCAGTTCAGCTTGACCCTCTTGTTTCTCTTTTGACTGAGAGGGTAAATACCCTTTTGGGTATATGCTGAACTGGCGGAATGTTTTCATGAACAAAGTCAATTTTGTAGCCATGAACGCTGCTGAGTATATACTTGTCATTAGTGATGGATTCCCATGCATCCAAAAACAAGTGCAATCTCCCCCCTGTTAGTATAGAGCCCCTACTGCTCATATGCTGAGAGGAACCAGACCCACCTACCTCCATGGTTATTGGTGCTTCTTCTGCCTCTTCGCTGGGCGATGAGGCGTCTGCTGGGCTGTAGAGGGTTGATGTTGATGTTGATGTTGTTGGGGGGTGGCGCATTTTCCATGGGGTCCGCTCTGGGCCCTGGCCTAAAAAAGGCTTACGGGGAATGGTTGCGGACCCCGAGCTTTCACCAGTCCCATAGTGTGGTCGACGACTGGTGGACGCCATGGGGGTACTGCCGCCTGGGTTTGTTAGGTCTGCTCGGTCCCAAACCTGCCCTCACGAGACCAAAGGTCTTGGATTCTTCCTCTAGGTCTTTCACATTTTTTGGAAGGTCTTTCCCAAAGAGCAGAATAGGAGGTTCTGAACCCGGTGTTTTGCAAAGTCCCGCAAATTTAGGGTTGAGGGCAGGCTTGATAATTTCCTTCCGTAAATTGTTTATTTCATATTGAGTGGTGCACAGCAGAGCTAATGTGTCTTGCTGATTTGTGGAGATGTCCGCACCATCAATGGACCGAGCATAAGATGTTATTCCTGCAGTCAGGAGTTTAAGGATTTTCTGGAGCTTCAACTCCAGGTTCCTGATGTTCTGCCCCAAATGTCCCCAAATTTGGCTGTTTACAGCGGGTACATTCAATGATGTACAATTTACTGGGGCTGTATATAGTTCAAGAGCCTCATTGACCACCTGTTCTTGTAGGGGTTTTGAGGACAGGTGGTTAATGCTGGCTGCAAGTTTCGGCTCTAATGGCCGACCCGCTTGTGGAATGGCCACGTAGCGGTTGACCACACCCAGCAGCTCTTCCTGATCCTGTACACCCTGCGTACTCCCGATATCTTCAGCCAGTGACCCCTCTTCTTGACCAGCCCAGACCTGGTCGCCAATGCTGCCTTCAAAAGAAGGTGAAGCAATGGCCAGTGCCGTAAAGGGCACTGTGGGAGTGCCTGAACTCCCTTGGCGAGGCTGCTGCTGCTCTCTCAGCAGATCTCGCTGGAGCAATTGCTCCATAAGCCGTTCCATGTGGCTTAGGCGGCTGCCTGTGTCACTCTCGAGCGGTGAGGCATCTTCATCCGAATCATCGGACACTACCGCCCGGTTCTGGCTGCAGGTACCTCCAGACCGCTGCTCAGGCAGCACGAGCGGTGCTGGGCTCGGCTCGGTAGTTATACACGCCGCCTCTTGCCCCCCCTCCAAAGAGCATTCCTCAACGGAGGACGAACGGGGGCGAGCTGCAGACTTCTTTCCTCTGGTCTTGCTCATTCTTTCTGGAAAACAAGCAGACCACAGAGAAAAAAGACACACGGCCACGGTAAAACTTACCTGTCGGCCCGACTTTTCAATTTGTAGCGGGAGCGCCTTGAACTCCCGTTCGTCGCGGGTGCACTGTATGAACGCTAATGTCGCGCATGCGTGCTGGACGGGGTCTTCACGTGACTCCGAAGTAAAATCTCTTTATACGCAGATAATGTATTACTTTATATCACAAAACCGGAAATTAGTATTCCTAACTTGTTAGATTTAATAACTCAATTTGGATCGTTTTCAGGATATAGAATTAATTGGAATAAAAGTGAACTTATCCAATAATGGGAAATAACTTACATATATTACAACAATACCCTTTTAAGATTGCAAATGAAAAAATTAAATATCTTGGAATTTATGTAACAAAAAGATATGATTTTTTATTTAAATCTAATTTCCCACCCTTATTGAATAAATTACTTAAGAATATTCAATATTGGAAAACATTACCTATTTCAATGCTAGGTAAGATTAATGCGATAAAAATCATTTTTCTTCCACAATTATTATACTTGTTTCAAATGATCCGGATATATCTTCCTAAAATTTTTTTTAAGAAAGTGGACTCTATGGTTACCAATTTTATTTGGGATTATAAGAACCATAGAATAATTAAAAAGCATTTATGTAAATCAAAAATGAATGGAGGTTTTGCATTGCCTAATTTTATGTTTTATTATTGGGCAGTTAATATAAAAAATATGAATTTCTGGTTGGAAGAACTAGATAAACAACCAAACTGGTTAAAAATGGAAAAGGAAGACTGTTCACCTTTCGAAATTAGCTCAATTTTATTTGCTAACGCTACAATACACAAGAAAACTTATAGAGGAAACCAAATAATAGAAAGTGGTATACGTATTTGGAAACAATTTAAAAAAACATTAAAATTACAGAATACACCACTAGCTCTTCCAATTGTAAACAATATTTCTTTTAAATCTTCATTGATAGAAACATAGAACATAGAAACATAGAAACATAGAAATTAGGTGCAGGAGTAGGCCATTCAGCCCTTCGAGCCTGCACCGCCATTCAATATGATCATGGCTGATCATCCAACTCAGTATCCCGTACCTGCCTTCTCTCCATACCCTCTGATCCCCTTAGCCACAAGGGCCACATCCAACTCACTCTTAAATATAGCCAATGAACTGGCCTCAACTACCCTCTGTGGCAGAGAGTTCCAGAGACTCACCACTCTCTGTGTGAAAAAAGTCTTTCTCATCTCGGTCTTAAAGGATTTCCCCCTTATCCTTAAGCTGTGACCCCTTGTCCTGGACTTCCCCAACATCGGGAACAATCTTCCTGCATCTAGCCTGTCCAACCCCTGAAGAATTTTGTAAGTTTCTATAAGATCCCCTCTTAATCTCCTAAATTCCAGAGAGTATAAACCGAGTCTATCCAGTCTTTCTTCATAAGACAGTCCTGACATCCCAGGAATCAGTCTGGTGAACCTTCTCTGCACTCCCTCTATGGCAATAATGTCCTTCCTCAGATTTGGAGACCAAAACTGCACGCAATACTCCAGGTGTGGTCTCACCAAGACCCTGTACAACTGAAGTAGAACCTCCCTGCTCCTGTACTCAAATCCTTTTGCTATGAAAGCTAACATACCATTCGCTTTTTTCACTGCCTGCTGCACCTGCATGCCTACTTTCAATGACTGGTGTACCATGACACCCAGGTCTCGCTGCATCTCCCCTTTTCCTAATCGGCCACCATTTAAATAATAGTCTGCTTTCCTGTTTTTGCCACCAAAGTGGATAACCTCACATTTATCCACATTATACTGCATCTGCCAAACATTTGCCCACTCACCCAGCCTATCCAAGTCACCTTGCAGTCTCCTAGCATCCTCCTCACAGCGAACACTGCCCCCCAGCTTAGTGTCATCCGCAAACTTGGAGATATTGCCTTCAATTCCCTCATCCAGATCATTAATATATATTGTAAATAGCTGGGGTCCCAGCACTGAGCCCTGCGGTACCCCACTAGTTACTGCCTGCCATTGTGAAAAGGACCCGTTTACTCCTACTCTTTGCTTCCTGTTTGCCAGCCAGTTCTCTATCCACATCAATACTGAACCCCTAATACCGTATGCTTTAAGTTTGTATACTAATCTCTTATGTGGGACCTTGTCGAAAGCCTTCTGGAAGTCCAGATATACCACATCCACTGGTTCTCCCTTATCCACGCTACTAGTTACATCCTCGAAAAATTCCACAAGATTCGTCAGACATGATTTACCTTTTGTAAATCCATGCTGACTTTGTCCAATGATTTCACCACTTTCCAAATGTGCTGCTATCCCATCTTTAATAACTGACTCTAGCAGTTTCCCCACTACCGATGTTAGACTAACTGGTCTGTAATTCCCCGTTTTTCTCTCTCTCCCTTCTTAAAAAGAGGGGTTACATTTGCTACCCGCCAATCCTCAGGAACTACTCCAGAATCTAAAGAGTTTTGAAAGATTATCACTAATGCATCCACTATTTCCTGAGCTACTTCCTTAAGTACTCTGGGATGCAGCCTATCTGGCCCTGGGGATTTATCGGCCTTTAATCTATTCAATTTACCCAACACCACTTCCCGACTGACCTGGATTTCACTCAATTCCTCCTTTGACCCACAGTCCCCTGCTATTTCAGGCAGATTATTTATGTCTTCCTTAGTGAAGACGGAACCAAAGTAGTTATTCAATTGGTCCGCCATATCCTTGTTCCCCATGATCAACTCACCTGTTTCTGACTGCAAGGGACCTACATTTGTTTTAACTAACCTCTTTCTCTTCACATATCTATAAAAACTTTTGCAGTCAGTTTTTATGTTCCCTGCCAGTTTTCTTTCATAATCTATTTTTCCTTTCCTAATTAAGCCCTTTGTCCTCCTCTGCTGGTCTCTGAATTTCTCCCAGTCCTCTGGTATGCTGCTTTTTCTGGCTACTTTGTACGCATCATCCTTTGCTTTGATACTATCCCTGATTTCCCTTGTTATCCACGGATGCACTACCTTCCCCGATTCATTCTTTTGCCAAACTGGGATGAACAATTTTTGTAGTTCATCCTTGCAGTCTTTAAATGTCTTCCTGATGGATAAAGGTTTTTTTTTAAATGGAAGAACTATGGAATAAATAAGATTGGTGATCTCCACAGGGAAAGTTTATTTCTCTCATTTCAGGAATTACAACAAAATTATGGATTACTCTCCAAAGAATATTTTAGATATCTACAAATTAGAGATTATGTTAAATCAAATACACTAGATTTTAGGAATAGAAAGACAAATTTTAGATGAATGTCTAAATAAACATCAGAATACAGAAAAATTAATATCATATATCTATAATATTTTACTGGAAAATGATTTACCAAATACGGATAAATATAGACAAGCATGGGAAAACGAATTAGGTCAAGTAATTAGTAGAGAAGTATGGAATGAAAGTTTACAACATATACACCACTGCTCATTAAATGCCATACACTCCTTGATACAATTTAAAGTTATACATAGATTACACTTCTCAAAATCTAAATTAAACAGAATTTTCCCACATGTTTCCGCTATATGTGATAAATGTCAACAATTAGAAGCTAATCTAACGCATTCATTCACAAAATGTACAAAAATTATTAATTTTTGGACAGAAATTTTTAAGAATCTCAATTGTAGTTAATGCAAATTTAATTCCAGACTCAAAATTAATTATATTGGGAATATTAGAAACGGATCAGATACTAACAACACAACAATTAATTTTTATTGGTTATAGTTTAATAAATTGGTAAAAAATTAATACTAAGATTTTGGAAAGGTCCCATATCCCCTACAATCAAAATGTGGATTACAGAAATGTCGGAGACACTTCACCTGGAACGATTAAGACTTGTCCTAATGGACAGGTTAGATCAATTCAGAGGAATATGGTCTCCATTTATTGAATATTTAAAGGGTTAAGGTGGTCTGGTTCGAGGCCATGACTGAAGCCTGAATGAAGGAATAGATGAAGAATTATATACAATAGATCATGAATATATCTCCAATGAAGAATATCTTGTTTAATACTCCACTCATTTTATTTATCTCTTTCTTATTTCTCTTTCTTTGTATTACCTATCTTTATTTCCTACTGTTATAAAATAAAAAAAAATATATAAGTATAAATAAGATTGACTGTAAATTTTAAAAATATTAAGAATGTATGTGACAATAATATTTTCTTTTGTTGATTTTATATTATTTCTTCTTAATATGTAATTACTTCTAATAAAAATATTTTACAAAAAAAAATAGTAAGATTAAATGTGAACTTACCAGTTTGAAGATTGATCTTTATTTAATGAGAGTTACGATGAGCGATTACGTGAAGAAGTCCTGCCAAAGCACATGCGCGTCAATCTTCAAAGCTGCGGCGTGAAATCACAGATAACAGTAATTGAAGTAATATAGTAAGATTAGAAACCTAGAAACTACCAGAAGACCTTTGTGATATGAGGGTTGGGAGGAGTGAGCACGTAATCGCTCATCGTAACTCCTCATAAAATAAAGATCAAACTTCAAACTGGTAAGTTCTTATTTAATCTTACTATTTTACTTCAGAGTCACGTGAGTGATTCCGTGAAGACTTCAAAGCTCTGTGATTTCATGCCGTAGATACGAGTCCATACGACACACTGCCTCGGTTGACACAGGAGGATTAATAACAAATAATGCATTCAAACATGATACAGAATTAAACACGTTGAAGCTTTATTTAACAAAAGAAAACCCAATAGCGACCCCGCTCTCCGAGGGGGAAGCTACAAAACAGAACTCAAAATAAAATGGCCATACACCCCTGGTGTGGCAAGCGGTTTGTGGTAAAACCATTCATTTATTTGGACCATCCTGCGGCTGCGAGGATTTGGTCTAGAGGGACGTCCAGTGCCCTCGCTGCTGATGTTGATGCCGCCCTAGTGGAGTGAGATTTAAAAATATCAGTGTCAACTCCAGAGGCAGCCAGAACCTGTTTCAACCACCTTGAGATGGTCTGTGCCGACACCTTTTTATGAGGCTTTTTGTGACTGATAAATAAAGCCAATTCGGCGCCTCTAAGGCACTTGGTGACCTCAATATACTGCATAAGTGCTTAACTACACATAGGCGAAGATCCATGGGGTATACTCTAAAATCAAGTTTAAGCCCTGACATCCCTGGCCTGCTCTGTTTAAGTAAATCATAAACATAAATGGTTATGTTGTTGACAGATGAGACCATCCTGTTTCTGCAATGTCTGGACACGTTGCGCTGAAATCAGTGCCATGAGCATAACCACTTTAAGAGTGAGTCTGGGCAATGACAGAGATGTTACTGGGGCCCATTGACAAAGCAATACAAGAAACACACTCACATCCCAGATTTCTGTGTACCTGGGCCTGGGGGGATTACAGTTAAAAATACCCTTCATGAACTGAGATATTAAAGGGTGAGGCCAAACAGATTATTGCCCCCTTCCTTGCCATAGGTAGGATGATAAGGCATTTCTGGCACTATTGATGGCACTATAGCTAAGCCGCTCATCAAAATATAGCGTGGAAAGAAATTCCAACACGTTAGGTACGCTTGCTGTATGATATGAAATGTTCGCCTGCAAACAGAACACCTCCTATTTCTCGATATTGTTTTTTAATGCTATCCCTCCAGGCTGCAGTAATCACATCCACCGTACGCCCTGATAGTCCGAGCCCCAGGAACGGTCTCCTCAGAATCTGCAAAACAATAGATTAATACGATCATGTAGTGGATGATTCTCCCCAGTTACAGGATGAACCAGCAGGTTACTGCTTTTGGGGATCGCCATAAAAGGCTGTGTTATTAGTCTCAGAACTAGTAGAAACCATGGCTGTGTAGGCCAAGTCCTGCTCAATTTTAGTTAAGCATCGGCTGATGAGGCAAAATGGGGGAAATGCATATAAAAACATTCCACCCCAGTGTAGCGAGAAAGCATCTACCGCCACTGCCCCAGGATCTGGTTCCCATGAGACATACTTTGGTAACTGGTTATTCAATCTGGATGCGAACAAATCAATCTCTGGTATGCCATACCGAGCGACAATATCATTGAATATTTCACGATTCAACATCCATTCTGTGTTGTCATTAAATTTTCGTGATCTGGTGTCTGCCACCATGTTAAATCTACCTGGTAAATAGGTAGCTGAAATCCAGATGTTTCTTGTAATACACCAATGCCAGATAAGGTTAGTCAAGTTATCACATGATACCGACTTCATTCCACCCATGTGATTAACATATGCCACTGCTGTAGTGTTGTCAATCTGAAGCTGCACATGCAAGTCATGCATACTAGTACAATACGCTTTTTACCCAACAATTCTAAACAGTTGATGCCACGGGATTGAATGATTAGTGCTTCATGCATATTCCACCTGCCGCCACAGCTGGAGATAGTATCAGTAGATCCCCATCCTAGAGCACTTACATCAGTTTGTAAAATTACTGAAGGTGCATCAACTCGAGTTTTGTTGGAGCAGTGAAGAATGTTCGTTATCCACTATTGTAACTCAGCAAGAGCTTCAGCTGGTAAATGCATAGGTCTATCAAAATGACCTGCATGCTTTATGCGTGCCTGCTCCTTTGCACATTGCAAATTTTGATAATGTGAAGGTCCGAACTGTGCGGCTGGAAATGCTGCTACTAATTTGCCAATTATACTAGCCACATGCCAAATAGAAATTTGTTGCTCATCAACGAGGTTGTTACAAGCTTCTATTAATTCTGACCTCTAGCCTGGAGGCAGAGTCACAGACATGTGAATTCAGTTAATGGTGAAACCCAAATAATCAATGACTCTAGATGGTATCAATTTGGACTTAACTGGATGGATAAGAAATCCCAATCTTGTGAACATGAGTTTGGTAGCTGAAACAGATAATTCAACTGACTGTTTAGTTTTACCTATGAGTAGGATATCATTCAAATAGGCCATGACAATATGATTCTGAGCCTGGAGTAGACCCAACACTGGTTTTAACAACTTTGTAAAGAGCCTGGGAGCCAAACTTAATCCATTAGGCAATGCCTTAAACTGCCATAATTTCAAATATCTCCGGTGATTATGATGAATGGGTACTGAATAGTATGCATCTTTGAGATCTATGCATGCCATGTAGCATCCTTTGTAGACTAGTTGCTTAGCAGTAACAAAAGTTTCCATTTTGAAATGTTTATACTGCACATAGGAATTAAGCCGATTGAGATCCAGAATGATGAGATACTCACCATCTTTCTTTTGTGTAGGGAATATATTAGACACAAATGGATGAGATTAATGAACAGATTTCTCAATTACCCCTTTTTAGCTAGTGTTTCAATTTCACCTTGAACATCTAAAGACTGTTGTTGTGAAAAACAGTACGTCCGTTTGGGTGGATGCTGCGTGGGTGGACATAATTTGAAAATAAACTCAATTCTGAAACCCAGTATACTGTGCCGTATAAACAAGTCTGAGGTTATACAACTCCACTCATTGAAAAACAAATATAGTCCCAGATGAAACTTATAACAGTAGAGTCTACTTTAAAAAAAAAAAAAATTGGAATATAGATCGGGATTGATTGAAATAGGTACAATAATTGCGGTAGAAAAATCATTTTTATAGCATTATAAAAATGATTTTTATAGCATTATAAAATCATTTTTATAGATTTAATAAATTTGGAATACTAATTTCCGGCTTTGTAATATATATTAGTACATCATCTGCATATAGAGAAATTTTATTCATTGTATCTTTAGTATTCTACCCATGTATTTCTGGATTAGATCTGACATTTTCTGCATATGGTTCAATTGCTAAAGCGAATAATAATGGAGATAACGAACATCCTTGTCTACAACCTCTGGAAAGATTAAATTTAGTTGATAACATTTGATTTGTTAGTATTCTAGCTGTTGGGTTAGAATATAACAATTTAACCCATGCACTGTACTTCTCTCCCAATTGAAATTTTTCCATCACTGAAAATAAATATGGCCATTCTACTTGATCGAAGGCTTTTTCAGCATCTAGCGATATAATTGCTAGGTCTGCATTAGCAATTCTGTTTGAATATATAATATTAAACAATCGTAGAATAAATAAATCGTAGAATCAAACAATCGTAGAATGAATAAGAATCATAGAATAAATAAAAAACATTTATGTAAATCAAAGATTAATGGAGGTTTAACTCTACCAAACTTTTTGTTTTATTTCTGGGCAGTTTATATTAAAAACATGAATTTTTGGCTGGAAGAAATGGATCAACAACCAGAATAGTTAAGGATGGAAAAGGAGGATTGTCTACACTTTGAAATCGGTTCGATTATATTTGCACCGACAAAATTGCACAAAAAAACTTATGGGGAAAACCCTTTAAAATATATAGTGGTACACGAATCTGGAAACAACTTAAAAAGACTCTAACACTGGATAATATACCACTCTGTCTCCCTATTGTAAACAATCCCTTATTCAAACCTTCCATGCTAGATAAAGGCTTTATACAATGGAAAAACTATGGAATCAAAAGGGTGGAACACCTTTATAAGAAAGGCACTGATCTCTCATTTCAGGAACTGCAACAGATTTATGGATTACACTCAAATAATTTTTTTCAATACCTACAACTCAGAGATTATGTTAGGTCAAACTCACAAGATTATAGAAATAGGGAACCAGAAATCCTAGATGAATGTCTGAATAAGCATCCTAACACAGAAAAATTAACAACTTATATTTACAACACCCTTTTAGATAACGAGATACCATCGACGGAATCAGATAGACACACATGGGAAAATGAAATAAATCAATCCATAACGAAAGATATATGGGACAAAAGTTTACAATACATACACCAATGCTCGCTAAACTCCAGACATGCTCTAATACAAGTTTTACATAGATTACATTATTCCAAAGTGAAATTAAATACAATTCTTCCACAAATATCGTCTACCTGCGATAAATGTCAACATCCAGAGGCTAACTTAACACATACCTTTGCAAATTGTATAAAAATTAAGAATTACTGGACTGAGATTTTTAGAATAACTTCTGAAGTTATTAATACTAAACTGGATCCGGACCCAAAATTAATAATACTTGGAACATCAGAACAAAGTTTAACTCTTACAACAAGTCAAAAAAAATTTCCTAGATTACAGTATAATAATTGGGAAGAAACTAATATTAAAATTTTGGAAGGGCCCTATATCCCCCACAACTAATATGTGGATTACGGAAATGTCGGAGACCCTACATCTGGAAAGAATCAGATTTGCCTTAATGGACAAACAAGAAGTTTTCGTTAAAATATGGTCTTCTTTCATTGATTACTTAAAAGGGTAGAATGGTTCGGCAGGGAACCTTAACTGAAACTTTTGATTTAGGAATAGATGAAAAGTTATATTTTATATTCCTTGATCTTATCTCCCACGATGTATTAATAGTAAATTATTCCTTTCTTTATGATTTTCTTTTTCAATATTGATTTTTATTTTATTTTTCTTACTGTTCTCCTCTCCTTATAAAATAACTATTAGAGTCAAAATGATACACTTAATCATATTAATAATGTATGCTCGCTGAACATGAAATATTGCTATCAGAACATATGTTTGCTAAATCACTGTCTAAATACTCTAATAAAAATATATATTCAAAAAAGAAAAACAAATATAATCTCCAACCAACTTGGGACTGACCCATAAATTTCTGAAACGAACCAGATGCACCTACCTCCAAAGTTGGTGTATACTTCTGCCCCCTGGTTTTCGAGGGGAAATTTGACGTATGCCAGTTGCGTAAAGTTGGCTGGGTCCGGCTTGGACCTTGGCCTGCAGCCATTGCAGCGAACCGTTGGTAGGGGTGCTGGCGCCGGGGAGGATTTGGCCGGTTGAGCTTTTATGAGGCCAATCGTGGCATATGACAAAATACATTTTGTGTACCACTTCTATTTTAAATTTAACAAGAAAAAGGTATAGCAAGAAAGAAAGAATGAGAAAAAGAGTGAAATAAATAGTGATGTGTAAACCCCTAGACTACCAGATGTGCAGTCCAGGGGTGAAGAAGTGATAGCCTATATAAAAATAAAGACAAAAACCCATAAAATAATTTTTTAAAAAAAAAATTAAAGTAAAAAGAAAAGACAAAGAAAGAACAAAAAAGAAAAGGAACACTTATGTGTGGATATACTTGCTTCATATCTCACCACACCCATCACCGAGTTCATGAATCGGTTTATTTCCAAAGTTGTGTTGCACCATGTTATACTTGTAATGAATCAATAAAAGGAGACCATGTCTTTAAAAATTGTTCTGATTTTCCTGCTGACGAGTCTCATATCTTCAAGATGTAGCGTCTCAGACATGCTTGCGATCCACATTTTAAGCGTTGGGGTGGATGCATTTTTCCAAACTTTAAGTATCCTTTTTTTGCCATTAGCAGGCCATAGTTAAGGAAACGTCTTTGAAATATTGATAACTCAGAGCAGGCACCTGTTGTTCCAAAAATAATCAATTCTGTATGGGGGTCCAGTTTTGTTTTTAATAATTTTGTGAAGATTTCAAAGATTTCTTTCCAAAATCTATGGAGTTTTATGCAGGAGGCGAAGGAGTATGTTATAGTTGCTTCGTGAGATAAACATTTGTCACAAATGGGGGATACATTTGGAAAAATGTTGTTCAATTTAGTTTTCGAGTAATATAGTCTATGTAATATTTTAAAATTAGGATTAAAATATGTTTTACATTAATCGAGCAGTTGTGTACATATAGAAGATATTTATCTGTCTTTGGGAATTTTTAAACTTAATTCCTGTTCCCACTCTCTTCTAATTGCATCTGAGGATGGAATTTCTATATTTAGAATGATATTATACAAATATGATATTAAATTATTTGACACTGTTTCTATTCATACCTTCATCTAATATATCTGGCATCAGAGTTTGATATTCATGTGTATATTTTTTCAGATAATCTCAAATTTGAAGATATCTAAAATATTGATTACCTCTCAGATTGTATTTGGATTGTAACTTCTGAAATGATAAAAGGTTTCCCATTTCGTACAAATCTCCAATCTTTTTGATTCCTAGTCTTTCCCGGTGAGTAAACGTTTTATCTATAGTAGATGGTTTGAACAACAGATTATTAGCTATAGGAGAGAGAAGAGATAAATTTCGTAATTTAAGTTTTACTTGTCTCCAAATTCATAAGGTGCTATGAATAATCGGAGTTTTCTTGTATATTGTAGTCTTCAACTTTGTTGGGTAGAGAAGGATCGCGCCTATGCTAAAAGGCGAAAAATCCTCTCTCTCCATTGTTAACCACTCTACCTGTTGGGCTGAATTGTCCAACCAGTAAATTACATTTTTAATATTCACTGCCCAGTAATAGTACAAGAAATTGGGGAGTGTCAGTCTACCAAATTCTTTGGGTTTACATAGGTGTTGTCTATGAATCCTGTGTGATTTATAATCCCAAATAAAATTTGTGATGTTGGAGTCAGGTTTAAAAAAAAAAAAATTTAGCTAGGTATATCGGTATTGCTTGAAATAAGTAGAGAATTTGTGGGAGAAAAATCATTTTTATGGCATTTATTCCGCCTATTAGAGACTTCGGAAGTGTTTTCCAGAATTGAATCAAAGCATTTAATTTAACAGTTAAAGGCAGGAAGTTTACATTGAATAAATAATTATATTTTCTGGTTATTTGGATACCCAAGTATTTACATTTTTCTGTAGCAATTCTAAAAGGGAATTTTAAAAGGTGTGTCGGCTCTTGGGGTTTTATCACCATGATTTCACTTTTATTCCAGTTTATTCTATATCCTGAGAAAGAACCCAATTCCTCTATTAGATTTAGTGTATTTGGTATACTAAATTGCGATTTTGTAATATATAGTAATACATTATCTGCATATAATGATAATTTATTATTGGAATGTTTAGTATTATATCCGTGAACATTCGGATGCCTTCTTATACTTTCCGCTAAGGGCTCTATTGCAAGAGCAAATAACAGGGGTGATAGTGCACAACCCTGTCTATTGCCCCATGTATAGGTGAAATTTCATGTGGTTGGTCAATAATCTAGCATCGGCCTGTCGTATAGTAATTTTATCCATGAAATATAATTCTCTCCCATTTGAAATGTTTGCAGTACTTTGAAGAGGTATTCCCATACTACTTGGTCAAATGCTTTTTCTGCATCCAATGAAATAATTGATAAGTCTTCTTCAATTTTGTGTGAGTACATTATATTAAAAAGACGTCTCAGATTATTAAATGAATGTCTCTTGGGTATAAACTTAAGGAGATAACTATAGGAGATAAACTTAAAAGTAGGACCTCAAAGGTAGTAATCTCCGGATTACTACCAGTACCACGGGCCAGTCAGAGTAGAAATAGGAGGATAATGCAAATGAATACGTGGCTTGAAAAGTGGTGCAAGGGGGAGGGATTCAAATTTTTAGGGCACTGGGACCAGTTCTGGGGGAGGTGGGACCGGTACAAACAGGACGGTTTGCACCTGGAATGGAATGGAACCAATGTTCTTGGGGGAGTGTTTGCTAGTGCTGTCGGGGAGGATTTAAACTAATGTGGCAGGGGGATGGGTACAAGAGCAGAGAGGCAGGAGGGTGTAAAATGAGGGTAGAAGCATTAGTAGCAAGGTGAAAAGTAAAAGTGGCAGGCAGACAAAACAGGGCAAAAATCAAAAAGGGCCACTGTTCAGCAAAATTGTATAAGGGGTAAGTGCGTTGTAAAGACAAGCCTGAAGGCTTTGTGTCTCAAAGCAAGAAGTATTCGTAATAAGGTGGACGAGTTGAACGTGCAGATAGATATTAATGATTATGATATAGTTGGGATCACGGAGACATGGCTCCAGGGTGACGTAGGCTGGGAGCTGAACATCCAGGGATATTCAATATTCAGGAGGGATAGAGAGAAAAGAAAAGGAGGTGGGGTAGCGTTGCTGGTTAGAGAGGAGATTAACGCAATGGAAAGGAAGGACATTCGCTTGGAGGATGTGGAATCGGTATGGGTAGAGCTACAAAACACTAAGGGGCAGAAAACGCTGGTGGGTGTTGTGTACAGGCCACCTAACAGTAGCAGAGAAGTTGGGGATGGTATCAAACAGGAATTTAGAAATGCGTGCGACAAAGGCAAAACAGTTATAATGGGTGACTTCAATCTACATATAGATTGGGTTAATCAAATTGGCAGGGGTGCTGAGGAAGAGGATTTTTTGGAATGTATGCGGGATAGTTATCTAAATCAACATGTAGAGGAACCAACGAGAGAGCAGGCTATTTTAGACTGGGTTTTGAGTAATGAGGAAGGGGTAATTAGCCGTCTTGTTGTACGTGCCCCCTTGGGCAAGAGTGACCATAATATGGTTGAGTTCTTCATTAGGATGGAGAGTGACATTGTTAATTCAGAAACAATGGTTCTGAACATAAAGAAAGGTAACTTTGAGGGTATGAGACGTGAATTGGCCAAGATTGACTGGCAATTAATTCTAAAAGGGTTGACGGTGGATATACAATGGAAGACATTTAAAGACTGCATGGATGAACTACAAAAATTGTTCATCCCAGTTTGGCAAAAGAATAAATCGGGGAAGGTAGTGCATCCGTGGATAACAAGGGAAATCAGGGATAGTATCAAAGCAAAGGATGATGCGTACAAAGTAGCCAGAAAAAGCAGCATACCAGAGGACTGGGAGAAATTCAGAGACCAGCAGAGGAGGACAAAGGGCTTAATTAGGAAAGGAAAAATAGATTATGAAAGAAAACTGGCAGGGAACATAAAAACTGACTGCAAAAGTTTTTATAGATATGTGAAGAGAAAGAGGTTAGTTAAAACAAATGTAGGTCCCTTGCAGTCAGAAACAGGTGAGTTGATCATGGGGAACAAGGATATGGCGGACCAATTGAATAACTACTTTGGTTCCGTCTTCACTAAGGAAGACATAAATAATCTGCCTGAAATAGCAGGGGACTGTGGGTCAAAGGAGGAATTGAGTGAAATCCAGGTCAGTCGGGAAGTGGTGTTAAGGGGTAAATTGAATAGATTAAAGGCCGATAAATCCCCACGGGGAATTACAGACCAGATAGGCTGCAGTTATCCCAGAGTACTTAAGGAAGTAGCTCAGGGAGAACCAGTGGATGTGGTATATCTGGACTTCCAGAAGGCTTTCGACAAGGTCCCACATAAGAGATTAGTATACAAACTTAAAGCATACGGTATTAGGGGTTCAGTATTGATGTGGATAGAGAACTGGCTGGCAAACAGGAAGCAAAGAGTAGGAGTAAACGGGTCCTTTTCACAATGGCAGGCAGTAACTAGTGGGGTACCGCAGGGCTCAGTGCTGGGACCCCAGCTATTTACAATATATATTAATGATCTGGATGAGGGAATTGACGGCAATATCTACAAGTTTGCGGATGACACTAAGCTGGGGGGCAGTGTTCGCTGTGAGTAGGATGCTAGGAGACTGCAAGGTGACTTGGATAGGCTGGGTGAGTGGGCAAATGTTTGGCAGATGCAGTATAATGTGGATAAATGTGAGGTTATCCACTTTGGTGGCAAAAACAGGAAAGCAGACTATTATTTAAATGGTGGCCGATTAGGAAAAGGGGAGATGCAGCGAGACCTGGGTGTCATGGTACACCAGTCATTGAAAGTAGGCATGCAGGTGCAGCAGGCAGTGAAAAAAGCGAATGGTATGTTAGCTTTCATAGCAAAAGGATTTGAGTACAGGAGCAGGGAGGTTCTACTTCAGTTGTACAGGGTCTTGGTGAGACCACACCTGGAGTATTGCGTACAGTTTTGGTCTCCAAATCTGAGGAAGGACATTATTGCCATAGAGGGAGTGCAGAGAAGGTTCACCAGACTGATTCCTGGGATGTCAGGACTGTCTTATGAAGAAAGACTGGATAGACTCGGTTTATACTCTCTGGAATTTAGGAGATTGAGAGGGGATCTTATAGAAACTTACAAAATTCTTAAGGGGTTGGACAGGCTAGATGCAGGAAGATTGTTCCCGATGTTGGGGAAGTCCAGGACAAGGGGTCACAGCTTAAGGATAAGGGGGAAATCCTTTAAGACCGAGATGAGAAAGACTTTTTTCACACAGAGAGTGGTGAGTGTCTGGAACTCTCTGCCACAGAGGGTAGTTGAGGCCAGTTCATTGGCTATATTGTAAGAGTGAGTTGGATGTGGCCCTTGTGGCTAGGGGGATCAGAGGGTATGGAGAGAAGGCAGGTACGGGATACTGAGTTGGATGATCAGCCATGATCATATTGAATGGCGGTGCAGGCTCGAAGGGCTGAATGGCCTACTCCTGCACCTAATTTCTATGTTTCTATGTTTCTATAAACCCCGTTTGATCCGCATGTATTAATTTACTAACATATTTGCTTAATCTTCTTGCCAGAGTTTTCGCTAGTATTTTCTGGTCTGTATTTAATAATGCAATAGCTCTGTATGAACTCGAATCTTCTAGGTCTTTATCTTTTTTGGGTATGAGTGTAATAGTAGCTTCCGCTAGTGTTTCTGGAGTGTCTGTTCTTTAAATATGTATACAGCTTGTGTAAACGTGGTGAGATTATCTCGTAGAATCTTTTATAAAATTAATTACTGAATCCATCTGGTCCCGGTGTTTTACCATTCTTCAATGAATTTATTGTCTCTTCTATTTCTTTAATTGAAACCTGTGCTTCTAGTTCCTCTTGTTCCAACGGATTGAGTTTTGGAAGATTGCAGTTGTGCAGAAAATTCATAATTTTAATGCTATCTGTTGTTGTTTTGGATGTATATAAATGTTGATAGAATTGAGCAAATCTTTTATTAATGTCTTTAGGCAACAATAACAATTCACCTTTATCTGATTTGATTTTTAGAATAGTGTGATCCTTTTCCAGTTTTTTCAGCTGACGTGCCAGAAGTTTATGTGGCTTATCGCCGAATTCAAAAGTTTCCTGTTTTGTAATTTGAAATAATCTGATGACTCTTGCAGATAGAATTTGGTTTAGTTTAAATTTCAGTATTGTTATCTTGTTGTGTTTATCTATAATTGGCTCTTTCGCATTTTCTAAGTCCAGTTGTCTAATTTGTTCTTCTAGTTGCAATTGTTCGATCCTATTCTTTTTATTTTGAGAAGCTTGGTATGAAATAATAGAACCTCTGATAAACACCTTAAAAGATTCCCATAATAAGGAGGGTGAGATGTCTGAGGTATCGTTAGTCTCAAAGAAAAGTTCCATCTGTCGTTTTAAGTATATACAACCGTTTTTTATTAAACATTCCTTCTAGTTTTAGAAAAAAGATTAACGGAGAGTGATCAGAGATGACACTATTATGATATTTAGGATTAAAGGGAATTAATTTCATGTCCACAAGGAAATAATAAATGCGTGTATAGGTTTTATGTACCATTGAATGAAAGGAATACTCCTTCCAGCAGGATTTGCGATCCTCCATACATCTGTTATATTTGTGTTTTTTATGTATGTATTTAAAAGTTCACTGGATTTTGATTTTACATTAAGTTTCTTTTGTTGCGCATTATATGGTTATTTATCCAAATATTGAAGATCCAAATATATATATATTAGCCAGTTAAAAGTCTGTTTTTGGGAGAAACTTTGACTTTTATATGTGGGGGAGGGGGGCAGGGTAAGGGGGAAACAAATTCCCAGTCGCTTCCTGGCGGAGACGTGACTATTTCTCCGAGTCGCGTCCTCGCCCCCCCCCCCCACCTCGCGGCCTACCTCCTGGATCGGAGCGGCCTTTCCTGCCGGGGACCGGGAACCTGACCAGAGCTGCAACAGTGGCAGCGCTGGATTTACCACGGAGTGGGCGATGCCTACCTGGGTCGCCGTTTGGAGCTCCGGAGCGTTGGGCTGCTGCTCCAACATCGTGGAGCTCTGGTTTGGAGAGCGGTGACTGCGGGGGGCTCGGGGAGGCACCGACCACGGGTGAACAGTGGGGAACATCAGGAAGATACTGACTTTGGTGCCTTCCCTCACAGTGGGAAATTTTGATCCTGCTGTGTGGGGATGTTTTATGTTGAATTTCTATCTACTCTATGTTGTGTTCTTTATTTTTTACTGTATGGCTGTATGGTGATTTCATTTCACTGTGCCAATTTGCACATGTGACAAATAAAATGTATCTATCTGTATCTGTATTCAGGATTTTATTTTAAAATTGTGGATTGTCAAAACTAGGAGCATAAATATTTACCATAGTGAGTGGAGTAGAGTATATCTCTCCAGTAACTATAACATACCTCCCCTCTTTATCTACTATGGTATTCTTTACTTTAAACGGCATGCCTCTGCGAATTATAATTGCTGTACCTCTAGATTTAGAGAGATAGGCGGAGTGATATGTTTGGCCAATCCAATTTGCCTTCAGTCTGGTCTCAGCTTGAAGTTTCTAGTGCGTTTCCTGTAAAAAAATTATATCGGCGTTGAGTGATTTTAATTGGGCAAGAATCTTACCCCTTTTAATTGGCTCATTAGCGCCCCTTATATTCCAGCTACAAAACGTAATTCCTCCAATTTTCTTTTGCGTGTCGTCTTGCATTGTAAATTACATTGGACCTTTATATCAGATGGTGCAACACAATACTTCAAACTTCTGGGTGTTAGGTGGGTACTCACAGCTACTAGACTGTTGGTATACCCCTTGAAAAAGTGCCCTTAAAGAAAAATCAGAAAAAGTGCTGAATAACATAGAAATAGTGATATTACAGTATTTAAAAAGAAAAATACTGCGAGAAAAAATTCTTGAAACCTTCCATAGTTACATTGAGCTCCGTTCTCTTAAACAAATATTGTATAAAAGAAGGAACAATTCAAAACCGGGTAATATAGAGAAAACCATCAAACGTGTAGATCTACTTACATTTTCAACTGGACAAGTATTTACTATTTACTAACAATTACTATATCTAACTTCAGAGGCAAAGCCCAGTGTATTTAAGTAAGAAACTGCTGGTTGGAAGGGGTTAACCAAAATTGCACTCTTGGCTTCTTGCCAACTGTTTAATTCCCTACCCTTCCAGCTTAGTTCCTTGTTAGTTTATCTTGAACATCAATGGAAATTTGTTCTTCCCGAATCGATTATGCATATTTTAGTTTATTAGTATATTAGTATCATATTCCAATATATTTGACATGCAATCATAAAACTACATGTTCAATATCGACTTTAAAAAAAAGTAAACATCACCTATCCATGTCCCCCTGAGATGCTGAATAGTGAATAATTAAATGTATGGATAGAGTGGGTACGGAGAGGTTGTTGCAACTAGTTGGAGAGTCTAGGACCAGAGGGCACAGTCTCAGAATAAAAGGATGTACCTTTCGAAAGGCAATGAGAAGGAATTTCATTACCCAGAGGGCGTTGAGTTTGTGGAATTCATCGCCACAGACAACTGTGGAGGCCAAGTCAATGGATATTTTTAAGGCAGAGATTGATAGATTCTTGATTAACGATAGCATCAAAGGTTATGAGGAGAAGGCAGGAGAATGGGTTAGAGAAAGATAGATCAACCACGATTGAATGGCGGAGTAGACTCGATGGGCTGAATGGCCTTATTCTACTCCTATAACATGAACTTATAAACAGAGTATTATGATCGAAAACTGTCAGGCTCTTTGCTTTGTATTACTTTCCTGATTGATTCTTCTCTACACACGAGGGATAATTTTTACAGAAGCCAATTAACCTACAAACATACACGTCTTTGGAATCTGGGAATAAACCGATGCACCCAGACAAATCCCACGCAGTCACTGAGAGATCGTACAAACTTCGTACAGACAGTACCCCATAGTCAGGATCGACTGGGTCTCTGGCAATGAGAGGCAATGACTCAACTGCAGTGCCACTGTACCACCCTAGCTCGTGTAAGCGCCACAATATCTTCCACCAATCTGTGGCCAATGCAAGTTAGCTCTTTGGAAGAAGAAAAATGTAAATGAAAAAAAATTTCTCAGACGCTAACAATTCATTTGCAGTGATGTAAGATTGGAACACTGAAGTGGAGGAATATTTTACACCTGGTTTCTTAATATATAGTGACAGTCAGCCTGACAGAAATTACCTGCACTGTAATTATAGGCCCAGATGGTCTGAGCGTCTATTCATGTTTTCTTGGACTGCTGCCGTACCATTGTATGCATCTGGAGCTGCAAGCTGGACTAGCCACTGGGTGTTGCGGCCCATTCTCTGCATAAGCCTGATCTGTCAAAGTAACTGAAACTGTGGCCAGGCAGTGCACTCGATCAGGGATCTTGAGGAGGAGACTGATCCCTGCAGAATCCAACTGGAATATCACTCGATTCATCAACTAAATGACGGGAGGCACTGTGGCGCAGCGGTAGAGTTGCTTCCTTACAGCGCCAGAGACCTGGGTTTGATCCTGACTATGTGTGCTGTCTGCACAGAGTTTTTACGTTCTCCCTGTGACTGCATGGGTTTCCTCTGGGTGCTCCAGTTTCCTCCCACACTCCAAATACATGCAGGTTTGAAGGTTAATTGACCTCTGTAAATTGTCCCTAGACTATAGGATAGAACTAGTGTATGGGGTGATCATTGATCGGTGCAGACTCGGTGGGTGGAAGGGACTGCTTCCACACTATATCTCTAAATTGAACGAAACAAATAAATAATATTTGAACAGTATAGCACAGGAACGGGCCCTTTGGCTCACCGTATTTGTGCCGATCATGATGCAAAGCTAAACTGATCTCACCTGCCTGTACATGGTCCATATTCCTCTATTCCCTGCACTTCTATGTGCCTATCTAAAAGCTTCTTAAATGCTACTATTGTATCTGCCTCCACCACCACCCCTGGCAATGCATTCCAGGCCCCGCTTACTCACTGTGTATAAAACGTCGCGCACATCCCCAATAAACTTACCCCCTCTCACTTTATATTGATGGCCAAGAAAGGTTTGAACAGAATTTAACAATAAGAAACACCTACAACTTGCATTTAAATGCCATTATCAGCTGAGAAATAGCTTCACAACGATCTTTACTGAGTCAAATCGAACCAGATCACTTTAGATATAAGGGTAGATTTTGAGGAGTGTATTAAAATAGGAGAGAAAGATAGAGATGCAATGATAGTTAAGGAGCTAATTTACAGTGGCGCAGTGGTGCAGCTGGTATATTGCTGCCTCACAGCACAGGAGAATGGATTCAATCTTGTCTGTCTGTGTGGAGTTTGCATGATCTCCCCACGAACACATGGATTCCCACTGGGTTCTCCCAAAGACGTGCTGATTTGTAAGTTAATTGGCCTCTGTAAATCTCTCCCCAATGTGCAGGGAAGGAATGAGAGAATGGAATAACATAGAACTCGTGTGAACGGGTGATCGATGGTCGGCGTGAACTCAGTGGGCCGAAAGGCCTGTTTCCATTCCATTCCATCAAATACAAAAGGTCGAGTGTAAAGAAATACACCTGAATAGTTTATTTTAGAATTTAGAGATACAGTGCAGAAACAGGCCCTTTGGCACACCGAGTCCGTGTCGACCAGTGATCACACTAGCACTATCCTACACACAATTTACAATTTTTATCAAAGCCATGTAACCTACAAACCTGCACGTCTTTGGAGTGTGGGAGGAATGCGGAGCATCCGGAGGAAACCCACACAGGTCACAGGGAGGACTTGGATCAAACTTGGGTCTCTGGCACTGTAACACAGCCAGTCTACTGCTGTGCCGCCTCCGGTATTTTCAGCGTGGTAACGCAACATTTCCAGAGTTTGGTTGGAAAATTGGACTGCTCCCTGGCTTATGGAAGGACCATTCAGAAGCCGGAAAGTAGAGGGGAAGAAGCCATTCCCGAGTCCGGTATTACAGGTTTTCAAGCTTCTGTATCCTCTGCCTGACTGGGAGCAGAGAATGGGAGTAGTAAGTACAGGCACGAGGACCCGCTCATGAACAGCTGGCCACCTGGCAACATCTGGGTCACAGAAAACCTACAAACCATTTGGATTTGGATTTAATGTACTGCCTTAATGTAGTGCATAGTTCATAATGCAGTGTGTTTATATAGTGCCTTTAACAAAATTAAATATCCCAAGGCACTCCATAGAAATGCTATCAAACAAATCTTCCATCTCAGTTTCAGGGCCAGCACTGAAAAAATGGCAAATTAAAAAAAAAATCTTGACTGCCTTCAAACAGAAGGTTCTAATTTTGTGCAAACCCAACAGCAGCTGTCTAAAGTCAATTTCTGTAAAAATTACTATCCTTCTGAGTCACACTTGCTGGAGATGGGAAGAGGAAAGGGGGAGGAACAAACAGAGGCATAACTCCTGATGAAGTTACTTCCAGCTGCTGCTCATTATTTGCTGCAGTGCGTGAATGAAAAATAAACTCTTGTTCCTACATTATACTCTTTAATATACAGGGCACTGCATTGGATGGCAAGGCTAAACAGGTGCCAGTACCACCATTGACCCAAGCTAGCCGAGGTCCACACAATTCATCCTGATTTTATTAACACAATCTCAATAACAAAACAAAGGACAGAGGTGGAGGGTGAGAGGGGAAGGATTTAATATGAACCTGAGGGACAACCTTTTCACTCAGAGAGTGGTGGGTATATGGAACAGGCTGCCAGAGGAGGTAATTGAGCCAGGTACTATATCAATATTTAAAAGACTCAAAGTGCTGGAGTAACTCAGTGGATCAGGCAGCATCTCTGGAGAACATGGATAGCTGGCATTTCAGGTCAGAATCCAAAACCTATCATCTATCCATGTTCTCCAGAGATGCTGCCTGACCTGCTGAGTTATTCCATAATTTGTGTTCTGTTGTGCAAACCAGCATTTTCAGTTCTTTGCTTCAACATTTAAAAGACAGTTGGACAAGTACGTGGATAAGAAAGGATTGCAGGGATACGGGCCAAACACAGGTAGATGGGACTTGCTTAGATTAAGCACCTTGATCGGCATGGACGAATTGGGCCGAAGAGCCTGTTTCTGTGCTGTATGAATGACTCTGTGACTCTAAACAGGATAAAGGAAACAGCTGAGGCTGAAAACCTGAAATAAAAACAGAAAATGCTGGAAATAAACAGTTGGTCAGATATTATCTGAGGGGAAGGAAGTAGAGAGAACATTTGAAGAAAGGACTCAACCAAAAACATTGCATATTCATGTCGTCCAGAGATGCTGCCTGACCCGCTGAGTTACTCCAGCTTTACATGGTGTTTTTTTTTGGGCAAACCAGTATCTGCAGTTCCTTCTGCCTCTGGTGGTAATATTTCATATTAATTAGCTTTAATCAGAACTAGGTCACGTTAGAAAATATACATGTTCCAAGTTGTTGGTGGCGTATATGAAGGTGATGACTGTGCCGACCAAAGCAAGAGAGATCATGTCTGTTAATGAAGATGATACTGAATGATAGATGGCAGTGAATGAACGGATTACAGGAGATGCAAGTGGCAGAAGGGGAATAGGAAAATGAGAGAGAGACAAACAATTCTGGAAATATGAGTTGCATAACACAGCAATTGCTGGAAATCTAAAGTAAAAGAGAATATTGGGAATAGCCATCAGGCCAACCAGCAAACCACAACCTGATTGGCAGAACACCTCCAAAGACATAAATGTTTGTAGGTCAATTGGGCAGGCAGGCAGGTGACCCATTTTTTCTCTGAGGGAGCTGAGCCCTGTTTGTGAAGGGAGGCAGTCGCTATGCAATTTTTGCTTCAATTCTGCTGCATTTACAAAGTAAAACACAATATTAATTTCTGGGGAAATCATGCAATCTCCTGAAATAATTAACGTGATTGAGGACAACATCAAATAAAATTAGGTGATTACGTGGAAAGGTAGAAATCTGAGACTTTTGGACATTTTAATTGCAGACACTAAATTAATGGTGCATTTTTTCCGCCTGATGCCAGGTCATCTGTTCGCAGATGCATCATACACAGTTTATCTAATTACCTTACTGAGGTGTGTCAAGAAGGATATCCTGCTGCCTCGATTAGATAATTTCTGCAACAGGTAGAGATCGGATAGACTTTCGCTGGAACATCGGAGGGTGAGGGGAGACTTGATAGAGGTATATTATTATGAGAGGTATCTATCTATCTATTTATATCTATATATTACTAAAACTCTTGTCTTGTTTCTATCTATCTATCTATCTATCTATCTATCTATCTATCAATCTATGCGTTTTTGCCAATGTGATCCAGGAACTACGCCAAATCGGTACACGATAGCGCTAAAAAAGTTGCACCACCTTACCATTGTCCTGTGGTTGTTTGTGTCAAGTCTCATTCACATTGATGTTATATTTAAAAATGACATTTAAAAATTTACAAATTCAAGTTTAAGAAAAATTTAGCAGCTATTGGGATCCAAATCCTTGCTGGCCCAGCTTGCAACAAAGTTGAGGAACACTCAGTCCTTCCAGCAAGTTTTTAGCTTAAGAGGAGGGGGGGGGGGGGTTTGGGGGGGGGGCAATTGCATTGTTTTTTAAAGTTCTCCAAGCAAGAGGAGGGGAAGGCAGTGCTGGGAGATAAGCCCCTGCACAGTTGGGGTTATAGGTGAGTGCTTGAATATGGAATATTGCGTTGAGGAACGGTTTGCATTGGGAGACCAGGCCTCCAGTGGGGTGAGTGGTGGAATATTGCCTTGGGGAATTGGTTGCGTTGGGGGACAAATCCTCCCGTGTGACAGGGACCCAACGGGTCCCATTTGGTCTGGTAAATATGACTAAATCTCTCATTTTATTTGTTTGTATGTATGTGTGTGTATGTGATCCTGAAACTACGCTAAAACGGTACACGATAGCACTACAATTTTTGGCCCACCTCACTACCTATTGTCCTGTGGTGTGCTGTGGCAAGTTTCGTTCAGATTGATGAATTATTATATGTAATTCACATTTTAAACTTGCCCAGCCCCTCCCGTGTTTACCTGGCTGGCGTCAAATGACACCCCACGGGTCCTCAGCGAGACAAACAGAGAGGGAGAGAGAGACCGAGAGAGAGAGACAGAGAGACAGAGTGAGAGACAGAGAGAGACAGAGACAGAGAGACAGAGACACAGAGACAGGGCCCGGAGCCGCAATTTTATTTCGGAGTCACGTGAGTAACTACTGAAGCAAAGGAAGCCTAACACGTGAAGAAGCCCCGCCTGGCGCTGGAACGGCATTACGTCGACGCTGACGGCAGAAGCAAGAGCTGCAGAGGCTAGCTCCTTGACAGCGGTAGGTACGGAACCGGCAGGTAAGTGCAGTTGAAAAACTTTTAGGATCTGGAAACTCCGTGCCTGGTGTATTGAACCAGGTTTTAAAATGAATTATAAAAAACAAAAAAAGTAAGTAAAAAGTTAAAATAGAACAAAAATACTCTGTATAAAAACAACGGAGTTTTTTAAAAAAGAAACGTCCCGGGGGGAATACCCATCGATCGGGACGGGAGATTTAATTACGGAGCCGGTTCCGATACTGGGACCGTTAAAATTACGTTAGAAAAGATTTTTTTAGTCACTCCACAAAACTTTTGGCAGGGGAAATTTTATAAAATCAAAAGGCCATAATTTTAAAAATTTAATAAAAGGCCTTCAGACTAAAAAAGTTTTATGGCTTGGGAAAATAAAGGAAAAAAGATTTCCAAAAAATAAAAATAAAGTAAATAAAGAATTTCAAGCCAAAAAGGGTTAAATGGCCCAAAAAACATTCCCTAACCTACCCTAAAGGGGTTTTCATATATTAATAAATATGATGAAATATGGTGGGAATATCTACCTCAGATATATTTGAAGGTAGTCTCCTTGAGGAAAAAACTCAGGAGTAACAAGGGCAGTAAAATGGAAAACTGACCCTAAAAATGCACTGATAATGGTGGCTGTCATGAAGTACCCACCACAGCACCAGAACATAAATATATATATACACACACAGGTGTAAGTAACAACACCCTTAATAAGAGTGAGGCCATGGGAAAAAAAAAACCATGGAAACCAAAATTAATTGGTCTCACTAAAGCTGTTGTGATTAAAACAGCAGAATAATAATAAAACTTTTAGTTTTTATTTAAGTACACTTCAGCACAAAATATATATAGAAGTGTACTGGGTTTGATACCAGAATGTATGAGTGAGGCCATGAAAAGTAAATATGGAAAAAAAAAAAAAATTAATTAATTGGCCTCACCAAAGCTGTTATGGTGAAACAGCAGAATATGATAAAACTTTTAAAATTTATAAAGAATCAACGGTGAATAATCCGGTTATGATATCCATGTCTCAATTAGATGAGATATAATGAAATACGATTTTAAAAGTATTTCAAACTGGTGCGGCTCATCACCCCTCTCTCCTCACTCCTCTCTCCTTCCCCCCCTCCTTCCCCCCCTCCTCCCCTCTCACCCCCATTCCCCTCCCTATTCTCCCTCACCTCTCTGCTCCCACCTCTCTCATCACACACACCCCCACCCCCTCAACATCCCTCACCCCTCCTCTCCCTCCACCCCTCTCCTCCTCAATGCCCCTCTAAAACCCTCACTCCACCCCTCTCCATCTCCCCCTCCTCACCGTACTCCCAACCCCATCTACTCCTGTCTTCTCCCCTTCACCCTCCCACACTAGACTACCTCCCCCTCCCCATCCTCATCTCATCCTTCCTCTCCTCTCTCACCTCTCCCTCCCCTCTCCCTCCCTTTTCCGTCCCCTCCCCCCCTCACCCCCTATTCCCTCCAACCCATTTTCCCTCCCCTCCTCCCCCTCCGCACTCTGCCACTCCTCCCCATCTTACCCCTACTCCCCTCGCCGCTCCTCCCCTCGTCCTCCTCGCCGTGCTCCCCCTCTCTCCTCACACCCCACACCACCCCCACTCCTTCACGCCCCCACCCCTCTCTCCTCACCCCCCTCTCACCCTTTCTCCTCCACACACCCCTCTCTCCTCCACATTTATATTTTCCCCACCCCTTCTACCCCACCTCCTCGCCCCCCACATTTTTCTCCCTATTCCTTTCCCGCTCCTGTCCTCTACCCCCTCACCCCCCTCTCCCTGTGACCTCACACCCCTCTCACCCCCTCTCTCCTCATCCCCTCTCCTCACCCTCTCGAACTCATCACCCTCTCCATCCTCCCCTCGTCCTCACCTCCTCTCCCCATCGCCTCATCACCTTCTCTCTCACCCTCCTCCACCCTGTCCTCACTCTCCTCCCCCATCCCTCCTCTGACCCCTTCCAACCCCTCACACCCTACCCTTCTCCCCCTCCCTCCCCACTTTACCCCTTTCTCCTCCACTCCCTCCCCCCCCCACCCCCCACCTTTGTGTGGAAGCGAAGGCCCCCCAACCTCCGCAAAAACCCTACGTTGAAAAAAAGGGGACGGGACAATGCGGTCTACCTCTCCCCTCCCCTCCCTCCCCTCCTCACCTCCTCTTCCCACCCCCCGTCTCAACCCTACCCACTCCCTCCTCACAACTCACCCCACCTCTACCCTCTCATCGTCCGTGTGTGTGTGAGGTGTGTGTGTGTGTGTGTGTGTGAGTGTGTGTGTGTTTTGTGTGGTAAGTCGCAGCAGACAGCCCAGCACAGCCCCCCCGCCCCCAAGCCCCGCCCCCCCCCCCCCCGCCCCCCTCCCCCACCAAACCGCGCGTGGGGAAACAAACCGCGGTAGACAGCGGGTCTGCACTGGGTCTAGTATTAATTTAAAACTCTCGTGTTGTTTGTTCCGGGTTCTATTTCCGCAAAATTCAATTAAAAAGGAAGAGAGGGCCGTTTTGCGGAAATCTCCTTCCTACCTCCCGAAATTTTGCAAAAACTAAAACAAATTTTACATATTAAACGTAGGTTTTTTTTTTTCTCTTTCCTCCCCTTCCTTTCCTCCCTACACTGTTTGTATGTGTCGGGATGTACATGATAATGTTGTGAGAGGGGGAGTTTTTCCCAATCTTTGTCCCCCCCCCCCTAACCGTTCATATCGCCACTGTTAACCGCTCCTAACATCACAGCTGGAAACGATGGTAAAGTGAACCATTATTTAAAGGCAGCCAAGCTGCTGCAGCATTTACAACTGTAATGTTCACGCCAGATCCTAACGCTTCTGAGCATAGCAGCCTGCTGTCAACTTCCAAACGGCTGCTGTGCAGCACTCCCCTCCCCGCGCGCGGTGCCTCTTGAAAACGGGACTGTGGGCAGCGCGAGGAGCCGAGTTCTTGTAACAGCCCCCCCCCCCGACGCGCGCATGGCCCTATTTTTTTGGCTCTCTGACTCCTCTTCTCCTCCCCCGCTGTCCCCATGCTGTGTTCCTGTTTTGTGTGTTGGTGTGTCGTGCGTGTTTGTGTGTGTGTGTGTGTCCCACTTCAGTTAACGAGCAAGTTCTCAGAACCGGAGGTCACCGGGGACAGGCGCCATCCCGGGGGAAGGTGGAAGAGGGGGAGTGGGAGATTGAGGGGGAGAGGGAATAGTGGGGGAGAGGGGGGCATGGGGAGGGGGGAGAGGGAGAGTGTGGGAATTAGAGGGGGGGGAGAAGGAGAGGATGGGGTGATAGGAGTGGAAATAGATTGACATGCCCTACCCCTCTACCACATCGGGGCGGGGGGGGGGGGGGGGGGGGGCTCCTCGCCTACTCTTTCCCGCCCTTTCCTCCCCCTTAAATAGACCACTTAGTTCATGAGCCTTTCCCTGATTTATCCCGTCAAAAACATTAAAAAAATTCAAAAATGTTTAAAACAATCAAACTGCTTCTCAAAACCCCATCAGACTAACGTTGCTGAACGTTCCATTGTGTGATGTCACAATTCTCCAATGCTCAGGAGATGTCCAGTCGCAATGGATCTCATTACATATGCTTTTCTCCAGCCCAGCCCCCACCCCTCCCCCCCTGATAGGTTGCCGCACGTTCCAATCGTGAGATTGATCACCATGGCCATCCCTCACAGATGTCCAATCACATGGATCCATTTACATAATGCTTCCTTGTGCACACGCCCCAGCCCCGCCCACCCCCCCCACCCCCGTGTCCAAAGACGCGTGATCACTTGATCAACATAAAACGGCCGTTGGGACACTCTCCGCCGCACAGCCCCGCCATAGGTTGTATAAACATTTAATTATTAAAACACTAAAAACCCCCTCTCTCCACCCCCCCCCTCCTCCTAGTCTCTCCTCGCTCCCC
>JAVHYY010000195.1:0-132748 GCA_035221665.1 Okamejei kenojei | reverse complement strand
GAAGGTGGAGGGACTGTACCCTTTTGAGCTGACTACAAGTTGCCCTACCGCGCATGAGCATGACAGATTCAGTGTAAGTTGTTCCAGCGGAGTGGACCTGGTGCGGTGCCATCCCCTAGAGGTACGTCAGTACAATAGCTGACCATCCCAGATACTTGAGTGGAACTCAGAAGTCCCCTAGTAGGTAATTTGGCGTGTTAAAAATGCCCTCCCTCATGGATTTTGATCCACTAGATGGATGGGACCTCCAAAAGTCCAGTTCTGTCCTGCTGCTGGAACCAAATACACTGACAACAGCACTCCTGGCCTGTAGTAATGGCCTGTAACTGAGGAATATCCCCTTCCTCGATAGAAAATCCAACCAGAAAACTTCACACACACCATTGGAGTGGCTGTAAGCTGTAGTGTAAGGTTAGTTCCTGTTTATAGGAGCCAATAGCCGATTCGCCATTTTCTTATGTTGGTCATGAGAGAGTATTGTCTCCGGTGGACTCCCGGGTGGGATGGACTTGTACGCGTCATGTATGATTGGCGTCCTCAAGGAACAGTACCCAAGGCACCAGTAGAAGTTCTTTTATAACAAATCTGCAAGCCAGAGATTGACTCTGTCAGTGGCACGGGTGACATAACTGCTCTGACACTGGTAGGATTAATACAACTGTCCACTGCTTAGGGAATCCCACGTGTTTTTCTTCTACATCCATATCGAAAGCCACTGGGAACCATGGCTGTGTAGAGCCAGTCCAGGATTCTCAAGCATTCCCATGAAGCAGAATCCCAATTGAATCTTGTGCGTAATACCCCGCTAGATGCGGCAAGAAAAGAGGGAAAGCATAAAAAGAACATTTTCATCCCTCAATGCAGCAAGAGAAGCATCAACTGCTGCTCTGCTTTCTAGCCTCAGGGTCTGGTTCCCAAGCGCGTACATACGTTGGATGACCTGGTGATTGCAAGCCATGGAATGCAAATAGATCGATAACTGGTGTGCCCTATTGCTTAGTAATTTCACAACTACGTTTGGGATTTAACATCCATTCTGAATGTTTATCACTTAATCTGTGCGTGAACCTGTGTCTGCCACTGTATTTTGCATAATAAAATAACCTGGTTAGGTAAGTTGCTGATAACCCAAAATTATGCCTTTTACACACCATTGCCAAGATTACAGCGGTTGGCCAAAATTTACACAAACAAACGATATCGACTTACAACCACCCATGTCGATATGATATAAGCAACCACAGTGTATTATCCTAATTTGCAAACTGGACCATGTTGCATGAATGCTTATTAGATGAACTATGCATTTTAAAAACCCCATAAAAAAAACGCATACCCAACATTTCTAAGTAGTTGATACCCCGTGTCTGAGTGCAAGATGATTCTAATTTAGTCCATCTGCCCACTGTCTGGATTGCATTTTAGTTGCTCCCCAACCCAAGCACTGGCATCTCGTTTGAAAATGGTTAAATACTCTGGGTTGTTGTTTATTAAGGACTGGAGCTGAGCATTACGTCCCTTGTCCCCATTGTATACTTCTGAATGGATTCAGCATTAAACTCATAGCCTCGGTCCAAAGTGACCTGAGTTTTTGCTTAGTGACATGCACTTTAGCTCTTTGCAAATTTTGATAGTGCAAAGGCCCAAATTTACAGCGAAAGCAGCTACCATTTTGGCCATAACTCTAGCTACCACCCGTATGGTTGCTGATGTTTATTCATGAGTTCGTTGCAATGATAGCGCCAATTCTGATGCTTTCCTTCCCCCCCCCCCATCGCAGAGTTCAATCATGCGAAAACCGTATCAATCGAAGATCCAAGATAGTCCATGACAGTGGACGGTGTAAAATTGGATTTTATCTGGATGTATGACAAACCCAAAGTTTTCAAACAAACGTTTTGGTGGCTGCTACTGCCATAATGGCAGTCCTCAAAGGTTTTTTTTCCCCACTATTAAAATGTCGTCCACATACGCCAATGACTATAAGCTTTGTTCCTCAATAATGCCAAGCACGGGTTTTAGGTTTTAGTGAACAGTCCCATGGAGCAGAGGTTAGCCCATTTGGTAAGGCTTTAAATTGCCATAGCTATTTCATGCCAGATACATTTTTATGTATTTACGATCTACTTATGTAATGTAACTGAGTAGTAGGCCATCTTTAAATCAATGCTTGCTAAAAAGTACCCTCTAGAAACCATAGTCTGGCTGTTTCAAAAGTATCCATCTTGAAATGTATATACCTACAGACTTGATTTAAAGAGTTATGTCAATATGATGCGACTCCACCATCTTTTTTTGATTTTAGTGAAAATATTAGACACAATTCCAGAAGGTCATGTTTTGGTTTCTTTCAATGACACACCTTATGCTTGTAACCTCATCAGTTCAGCTTGACACCGCTTGTTTTCTCTTTGACTGTGAGGGTTGAATACCCTTTTGGTATATGCTGAACTGGTGGAATGTTTTCATGAACAAAGTCAATTTTGTAGCCATGAAAGCTGCTGAGTATATACTTGTCATTAGTGATGGATATCCACATGCATCCAAAAACAAGTGCAATCCTCCCCCCTCTAATAGAGCCCCTACTGCTCATATGCTGAGAGGAACCAGACCCACCTACCTCCATGGTTATTGGTGCTTCTTTCTTCTGCCTTTCGCTGGGCGATGAGGCGTCTGCTGGCCTGTAGAGAGGTTGATGTTGATTTGATGTTGTTGGGGGTGGCGCATTTTCCATGGGGTCCGCTCTGGGCCCTGGCCTGAAAAAAGGCTTACGGGGAATGGGTGCGGACCCCGAGCTTTTCAAACCAGTCCCATAGTGTGGTCGACGACTGGTGGAACGCCATGGGGTACTGCGCCTGGGTTTGTTAGGTCTGCTCGGTCCCTAAACCTTCCGTTAAATTGTTTTATTTCATATTGAGTGGTGCACAGCAGAGCTTAATGTGTCTTGCTGATTTGTGGAGATGTCCACACCATCAATGGACACGAGCATAAGATATGTTATTCTGCAGTCAGGAGTTTAAGGATTTTCTGGAGCTTCAACTCCAGGTTCCTGATGTTTCTGCCCCAAATGTCCCCAAATTTGGCTGTTTACAGCGGGTACATTCAATGATGTACAATTTACTGGGGGCTGTATATAGTTCAAGAGCCTCATTGACCACCTGTTCTTGTAGGGGTTTAGAGGAACAGGTGGTTAATGCTGGCTGCAAGTTTCGGCTCTAATGGCCGACCCGCTTGTGGAATGGCCACGTTGCGGTTGACCACACCCAGCAGTTCTTCCCTGATCCTGTACACCCTGCGTACTCCGGACATCTTCAGCCAGTGACCCCTCTTCTTGACCGCCCCAGACCTGGTCCGCCAATGCTGCCTTCAAAGAAGGTGAAAGATGCAATGGCCAGTGCCATAAAAGGCACTGCGGGAGTGCCTGAACTCCCTTGGCGAGGCTGCCTCTGCTGCAGCTCTCTCAGCAGATCTCGCTGGAGCAAATTGCTCCATAAGCCGTTCCATGCGGCTTAGGGCGGCTGCTGTGTCGCTCTCGAGCGGTGAGGCATCTTCATCCGAATCGTCGACACTACCGCCCGGTTCTGGTGCAGGTACCCTCCAGCCGCTGCTCAGGCAGCACTAGCGGTGCTGGGCTCGGCTCGGTTCGGTAGTTATACATTGCGCCTCTTGTCCCCCCTCCAAAGAGCATTCCTCAACGGAGGACGAACGGGGGCGAGCTGCAGATCTTCTATCCTCTGGCCTTTGCTCATTCTTCCTGGAACACAAGCACCGCAGAGAAAAAGACACACGGCCACGGTAAAATTACCTGTCGGCCGCGACATTTCGATTTGTAGCGGGAGCGCCTTGGCTCCCGTCCGTCGGGTGCACTGCATGAACGCTAATGTCGCGCATGCGTGCTGGACGGGGTCTTCACGTAGTCACTCACGTGTCTCCCGAAGTAAAATCAGAGTCCATGGAAACACAGTGTCCCCCCTCCCCCCCCCCCCGCCCCCTAAATTATGACTCACATTAGGATGGTACAGAAGGCAAAGTTTTCACTGTGAAGTTTGGCAGTGGAGCGACACCTTGGTCTCCTGGTTTCCTGGCCAATATTTACCCTCAGTAAATAGGAACATATTGGGGGCAAATTGGAGACCATATTTTCTACATGACTACACTAGCTATACTTCAACTTCTGGCATGTTTATTTGATAATGGTTTACACAGGGGATGGTGGTACAATCACCACGTGGTCAGATCATTGCAGAACAGCAGCTGAAATCCCTACTGCAGACTCCTCATGGCAACGCAGGTAGACAGGACAATCCACATTGCATAAAATAATGCTTTAATTGACACAAAAAGTCTGAAATCAATTTCTCAACAACATAAGCAACAAACATGATACTTTTCTTATCCAAAATATATTGTTCTTCTTTTCTCCTTGTAACAAAGATAACATTGTCAATGATCATGTGGGGGATCTGTGCTGCATTAAGGATGTTTCATGTACTTTACCTGTAGGCTTGTTGCGCTTTCTTTGACAGAACACCACTGCCAGTGTAATGACGAGGAGGAAGAGCCAGACCACCGATAATTACAACAATCTGATATAAAAATTGAACTCCCTGTCAAAATAATAAACACAGAGTTCACACATTTGTAGAATAAATGGACATCATTCAAAATGCTCCCCCAAAGACCAGGCATTAACCACACCGACTAAATTTAGATCAGGAGTCTTGAGTTTAACTTGTGATCACAGATTAACTGTGACACAAGTACTGCAGATGATAGTGGGTTACCTATAAAAGACACAGAGTGTTGGAGAAACTCAGAGCAGGTTAGGCAGGTGACATTTCGGTCGCAGCCCTTTAGTCTGAAGTAGGTCCCGACCCAAACCTCACCTATCCATGTTCTCAGAGATTCCGCCTGACCCGTTGAGTACCCCAGCTCATTGTGTCTATTTTTCCAGATTTAATTGACTTACTCAGAAAGATTAGAGAGCCACAACTTGCCTCAGTAGCCATCAGTTAAGACTGTAAACATTCACACAAGTTTCTATTTCTTGATTACAATCAAGCTGACATTTCTCAGGCAATGAGATGGAACCAGAAACATAGAAATAATAGGTGCCATTGCCATTCGGCCCTTCGAGCCTGCACCGCCATTCAATATGATCATGTTTGATCATCCAACTCCTCAGTTATCCTGTACCTGCCTTCTCTCCATACCCCCCCCCTGATCCCTTTAAACCACAAGGGCCACATCTAACTCCCTCTCAAATATAAGCCAATGAACTGGCCTCAACTACCTTCTGTGGCAGAAAATTCCAGAAATTCAACCACTCTCTGTGTGAATTATTTTTTTTCTCGTCTCGGTCCTAAAAGATTTCCCCCTTATCCTTAAGCTGTGACCCTTGTCCTGGACTTCCCCAACATCGGGAACAAACTTCCCTGCATCCAGCCTGTCCAACCCCTTAAGAATTTTGTAAGCCTCTATAAGATCCCCCCCCCCCTCCCCCCCCCCCTCCCCCCCCCCCCCTCCCCCCCCCCCCATCCCCCCCCTCCCCCCCCACCCCCCCCCCCCCCCCCTCCCCCCCTCAATCCTTCTAAATTCTAGTGAGTACAATCCGAATCTATCCAGTCTTGCTTCATATGAAAGTTCCTGACATCCCAGGGAATCAGTCTGGTGAACCTTCTCTTGCACTCCCTCTATGGCAAGAATGTCTTTCCTTCCTCCTCAGATTAGGAGACCAAACACTGTATGCAATACTCCAGGTTGTGGCCTCACCAAGACCCTGTACAAACTGCAGTAGAACCTCCCCTGGCTCCTATACTCAAATCCTTTTGCTATGAATGCTAACATACCATTCGCTTTCTTCACAGCCTGCTGCCCTGCATGCCTACTTTCAATGACTGGTGTACCATGACACCCCATGGGAGCTGATGGTTGGCTGATAAAGTGCTGATTCAGCTGTGATACTTCCCACTGTACAGTGGACAAATGTCTATCATAGTCTTAAGCATTAAGCAATGGTTAATGAGCACTGCTGACAGAGTGGATATTGCCCTCCAGCTTCAATCCTCTATGATTAATAAATTGTCTATGATTGAGCTCTACTTGCAGTAAGACATGGAATGTTAAACGTTATTCCAAAAGAATAGCAACGTGACAAGAACTCTGTGTCGAGATAACGAAGAGCAGAAAGTTAAGAAACTTACTGTTCACCTGCAGATTATATGGAATGAAAACTTGGCTGAGCTTTGATTAAACAAACCACCATGCCTCATTCCTTCTTACTCCATCAGCTTTGCAATAATTCAGCTGTGAAGAATTGGCCTCCCGCTTTGTTTGCTTGAGATTTTTTTTCCTCTACAACTTTGCCTTCATCATTGATCCAAACCAGTCTCATTGACTCAGTGACATGAGACACAGAGCAGGTCAGGGTAATGCTTCTTCCCTCAGTCACTGCGCCTAGATGGTTCAGTTGCGACTGTGGAAAGAAGAAAATTGTAAAACAAGGAATTTTGTCCGGATTGTGTTTGATGTTTTTCTCAGTACTCTTGACACCAGTATCTGGCGTATCTAAGTGTGGAACAATTATATTGCACAAGAGTTAGAGGCATAGTCACACAGCATGAAAACAATTCGGTCCATTCAGCCCAACTCACCCATGCTTGACCAAGATGCTCCATTCTATCTAAAAATATGATTCCCTTCCCACATTTGGCCCATATCCCTCTGCACCTTTCCCTTCCCATGTACCTCTCCAAGTGTCTTTTCCATAATCATGGTCACAACAGTTTTGAACTATTTATACAAAGAGCAGCCAATGCCCACATCATTGTCACCTGGCCACAGTGTTGGCCACAACACTCATCCAGGTAAATATTAATCTATAAATTCCACAAAATACCACCTCTTATAATCCTCCAGTGAGCCTTCAAAAATGAGGATGGGTGGTTTTGGGGTCTAAGAAAACTTGGGGAATGTTGGTTAAGAAAGTTAGAATGATTTTTAAAATATTTTGGATAGAAGCTCATTTGCACCCATGTGTATCACATTTCATCATATTCCCTCTCTTCTGTATAAAACAAGTGTTTTTCATGCAAAAATAAATGAAAATAACATTTGATGTGCTACCCAATACTGTTGGTTTAGGGCAGATTGGGTTCAGCAAAATACAAATAAGTTTGTAATAGGAAGCTGTGGAGGTAAAATAATTCTTCAAACTGGGAATTTCTGCTGACATTGCAGCCTGTACTCAGATTAGAAACTCTACACCAGTAATCTTAATTCTTGAAAGTAATAGTAACATCCAGTCTCCTACCTGTAATAACTGTGATTAGGTCAATGGTCACATATATATTTGGATCCCATGGAACATGTGTAAACTCCGGCATCTGCAAAAACTGCACGCGGGACAATCCTCACATGGAAATTCTTGCCATTCACATTTCCCTCTGTGGTTTCCAGTCGATTCCTCCCAAAGTAAGCTTAAGCTCCTGTCGACATGTATCGGCTCAGACTGCGAGAAGAAGCTATTTCCTCTCTTGATTCTGGAAACGTGGTGTCTCAAGTCCATTTGGTTCACATCACTGAGGTCACAGGAGAAAGCTTCACAAATCAGGTCGAGTTCACTGTGATCCGTGACTGAGCGATAAACTGTGTAGGTCTTGCTGTGTAAACCTGCAAGAGACGGGACAGGGAACAAAGAATTAGATTTCCACACACTAGGCCGAGACAATGTTGTGTGTTTCCACAGGGACACACTCCCCGGCTCTGGCATGTCAGCTGGGACCCTGGTTCTGGACTCGCCCAACAATGGGGGGGGGGAAACATGTTTTCCTTGCATCTAGCCTGCCCAATCCCTTAAGTTATTTTAAAACGCTTCTATAAGATCCCCTCTCATCCTTCATAAATTTCTGTGAATATAAACCCAGTCGATCCCTTCTTTCATCATATGTCAGTCCGCCATTCCAGGAATTAAACCTGGTGAACCTATGCTGCCACTCTCTCGATAGCAAGAATGTCCTTCTCAAACTAGGAGACCAAAACTGCACACAATACTCCGACCTTGTACCTCATCAGGGCCCCGTACAAAACTGCAGTAGGATCTTTTGCTTCTATACTTAAATCATCTCGCTATGGATGCAACATGCCATTTGCTTTCCTCCATTGCCTGCTGTCCTGCATGCTTACTTACTTCAGCACGATGTCCAAGTCACCCTAACCATAACGCTGGTGTCTGTTGACATCGCAACAACCTGAAGCTGAGTGCTCTTAAGACAGTGGAATTGATTGTAGACTCAATCCTCCCTCCTGATTGTAGAGCCCCCCCTCCCCTCCTCCCACTCAACCTTCAACAACAACCACAGTCACAACTGTGGAGTCATTTAATATCTGCGGAATTATCAATCTCCAGGAACCTAAAATGTGGGGGGCCACCATCGACAGCACAGAGTACCAAAAAAAAAGCCCAACAGGAGGATGTATTCCTGCGGCAGCTGAGGAAACACAAGTGCCACAGGCAATGATGGTCCAATCGTCTACACGGCCATTCGTAGAGTCTGTCCTCACCTTCTCCATCATGGTCTGGTTTAGCTCAGCCACCAAGCACGACACCTGGAGGTTGCAGCGAATCGTCCGATCAGCAGAGAAGATTATTTTTTTTTTTGGCTGCAACCTTCCCTCATTGATGGACTGTACACTGCACGTAGGCCATGAAGCGAGCGGGCAAGATCATCTCTGACCCCTCTCAACCCTGGCCACAAACTCTTTGAATCACTTCCCTCTGGCTGGTGAGTCCGGACTATCAAAGCTGCCACAGCCAGACATAAAAACAACTTCCTTCCCACGAGCCGTAGCTCTACTCAACAGCCAAACGTCGGTAGCCCGTACTTTTATTCACATGTTTAAATTATAATGTTTTATTTTTAATTGTCTGCTGTATATCGTGTTTTTTACCATATGTGAGCAAAGCACTGTCAAATTCCTTGTGTCTGATTACGTGGCCAATAAAAATGTTATTCCTGATTTCTGAATATTTCCTCTCCATTTTGACTTGAATTAGTTCATATTTTCCTGTTCTGTTATACACTGAAAACTAGGAGTTCTTTCCAATCACTGAATATTATTCTCTTTGATTCATGCAGCGTGAACTGAAATAAATCCCTTGGTTCCTCTGTGTGTGTGGCTCCATCAACCTTAGTGCCACCATGTAATATTTACACCATGTCCCAGGGTAAAGGCAATGTCCACATCTGCAGTGTGGAAAGCCCACGGGTGGAGTCAGTGTCACTATACAACGTGGGGGGGGGGGGGGGAACAGTTTGATACCAAGAACTATTTAATACCCTGCTGCAAGGCAGCTTTGGACTCACCCTGATCCACTTCAACATTGGTGTCTCCAGTGAGAACAACGGAGATATTTTCCTTTTTTGCACTTCCCACGTGTACAGATTGGGATTTCCTGCTGCAACGTGTTGGATCATCAGATAGACGGTGTTATTCACATGGATCTGATCAGTGTTGTTCCTCTGTTCTGCTGAGATGAGCCTCTTGGTTTCACTGAAGACTGACGGTATCTGGGAGTCTGGAGTATGGTACAGCTGAGGGTGACGTCACTGCCCATTACTGGCCTCGGTGAGTCCGGCCTCAACTATGGAAACAGACACATGTGGTTTCAGTTCACCAAACAGCTTTCTGAACTACTGCGAGCAGAATTGTCTTTTTCCCCTGCAGACAAGACAGTCGGATCCGAATGTTGAGCCAGCCGTGCTCAGTGATGTCATCAACTCTTCATCACCTGTCCCTCGTCCCCCACACTTCCAGGTAAACACCACCTGTCCCCCTCATCTCCCACATCAAACACTTCCAGGTAGTGACCACCTGTGTCCCCACATTCACTGTCCCCTCCCCCACATCAACACTTCCAGTGCAAACACCTGTAGACACCAGTGTCCACTGTCCCCCTACACCCCACCTGTCCCCTCCGTCCACTCTCAACACTTCCTGGTAGTGACCACCTGTCCCCTCCGTCCCTCAATCAACACTTCTGGTAGTGACCACCTGTCCCCCCTCGAATCCCCCTCATCCCCCACACCAACACTTCCAGGTAGGATGTTTTTTAGTAAAGTAGAAACACAGAACTGCAGATGCAGGTTAATATATAAAAGGACATAAAGTGTAGGAGTAATTCAGCGGATCAAGCAGCAACTCTGGAGAACATAGATAGGTGACGTTTTCAGGTGAGACCCTTCTTCAGACTGTTTATATGCCTTGATGTCTTTAACATTATATGGGGATGAATAAAATCATGAGGGGCATATCTATAGTGAAGACACATGCTCTTTTTCCCAGGATTGGGGAATCAAAAACTAGATAGTACATTGTTTAAGGGAGAGGGGCAGGTTTGTATACCCCTTAATGTCAAGTCGTCGTCAAGTCAAGTTTATTCATCACGTACACATACGAGATGAGCCAGTGAAATTAAAAGTGACAATGCTCGCGGACTTAGTGCAAAAAACAAACTAAAAAACAGAATGGAACAGAATCACATGTTACATATTTACACATTATGGGAGGAAGGAAAAAGGGAAAAAAACAGTAATTAAAAAAAAAACAGTAAATTGGTTCAGTAAAGTTAGTCCCTGATGAGGTAGGCGTTTACAGTGCTAATGGCCTCTGGGAAGAAACTCCATTCTCATCCTCTCCGTTCTCACACAGCATGGCAACGGAGGCGTTTGCCTGACCGTAGCAGCTGGAACAGTCCGTTGCAGGGGGTGGACGGGGTCTCCCATGACCTTATTGGCTCTGGAGTTACACCTTCTGATGTATAGTTCCTGCAGAGGGGCGAGTGAAGCGATATGAGGGGGCAGTTTTTTGCAAAGAATGTGGCACGTGAACATACATTATTGAGAGATCGATGTGCCAGAGGAATTAAAGTGTTTGATGCAGGTACAGTATTTAAACGGCATTTAAACGTATAGGAAAAAAAGGTTAAGGATATGGGCCAAAAATGAGGGCAAATTGGATGTTTAGATGGGTAGTTGGTCAGTACGGATGAATTGGGCCAAAGGCCTGTTTCGTGCTGTGTGACATTATGACTCTAATTACCTTTAATCCCAAATAGTTCCCACTGTCTCAGGATTTTCCCAGCGGGCTGTGTCTGATTCCAGGTGAACTGTCCTGCAAGTTCGAATGTGGGCATCCTGATCCTCAGATTAAGGGTAACCCAGTCCGCATTGCATCCTCTGGGAAATGCCTGCTATTTGATTGTACCATCACCTCCATTGTACGGCCCACTGATGATCTTCTCTGCGGAAAGTGGCCAATCGCTTTGTGGTTTGTTGCCCTGAGTGTGGCCTCCATTCCAAGTCAATGGGGCCATTTCCAGGACTGTCTGGTCCTTTCAATACAAAGTTGCCTTCCTGATGGAAAAAGTAAATATAATTTCCACTTCCTGTGGGAAAAGAGAACAAATGTGTAAATGTTGGACAATAATCTTTCAGCCTGACCTTGTCATTAGCAATATTGCAGAGAATTAATCGTTACTAAGTTGTACGTTATAATTCATCATGGAACAGCATGGAAACAGGCCCTCTGCTGCAATCTGTCCACGCCACACCAGCGGGTCTCCATGGAGACACAAGAAACTGCAGAATCTGTAATGTTGATCCAACACAAAGTGATGGAGAAACTCAATGGGTCAGGCAGCATCTGTGGAGATGTGAGGGATAAAGTGATTAAACCCCATTAAAGTAAGGAGTTTTTAAAGAGAATCCGAACTGAGAGGGAGGATTCTGACACAGCTGTGTCTGAAGTTGCCAGACCCATCCTTGAGTCCTTGAGTAAGAAGTAATAGCATTGTATAGCAGTAGAAGGGAGTGATGTAGAGAGATCCATATCAGTGGAAGGGAGTGATAGATGGGACCCATTGTCACTATAGCTTAGCTTTAGTACTGATATAGGAGAACTGAAGAGGGTTCCACTAGGAGGTGAGTAAAACTAAGGTAGGTCATGAGCAACTGAGCATGCTTAATGAATAAATGAATATTACAACACACCCCTGGTCAAAGAAACTGCTCATTACCATGAACATGTTTGAACATGCGATGTAATGATATGGGAGGCGCGAGGGGATGTTACGGTGGGATGTACCTACAGATTGTGCACCTCAGACCCTGATTGGAGAAGGGTCCAGAGGGGAGGTTGAATGTAAAATTCTTTTGTATAAAGGGGATGACTTCTTTGGCTTCGGTGTGTCTCGATTTGGAGAGGCACCCGGTCTGCAGAGTCGAGAGGAATAAAGAACTCTTGCTTCCAAGATTTAGTCTTTGACATTAATTGTGAGCACAAAGCGTATCTCACAAATTGGGGGCTCGTCCGGGATCGCCACTCAGCTGCTTGGTGGAGGCAAAGAAGGAGGGGAAGGTGCACCCTGCTGATTTCAGCTGTCTCGATCTCCTTGCTTGCCATCAGCAGTTTGAGCGAGTGATATTCTGTGGGAAAGACTCGGAAGCAAGAGGGGGTGTAAGGTAAATACGTACGGGACGGTCGAGCGATTCTTGTGCACAGGACCCCAGGTAAGAAAAAGCGACTATAAGTATTGCCTGGGCGGCCGGGGTCTGTCGGACGGGAATAGTCCGACGAGACGATGGGAAACCGGAACGGGAAAAGTAAGGGTCCGGGGAACCTGGATGAGGCTCATACTGATATGGAGCCTAACATTCCGCCCGATAGTCCGTTGGGGCGAATGTTGTATGGATGGGGTGAAGGGAACACCCGGGGTAAGAGTAAGGAAACCTATGATAAAGTTTTGTTACTTTGAGTGGCCAAAGGAGCCTATTCGAGGGAGCGCAGTGTGGTGGCCGCGGTTGGGTTCAAATGAGGACTGGGTGGGACAGGCGTTGAATGTTTTTTGTGAATGAAAGACAAACGCCGAATCAAATAGAAAAGGAAATATGCCCAGTGCTGGAAACCCAATAATGGGATGTTTCCGTTAAAGACGGAAAGAGAGCAGGATGAACCTGACTGGCCACCAATTTGGTGATGATCACCTACGGAGACTGTCCCCCCGCCATAATGAATCCCAGCCCCCAAATATATCCCCATCAGCGCCGGCTGCATCTGCCCAGGAGGTCCCACTAAGCCAGAGCGGATCGCAGTAAACCTGTCCGCTCTTGTCTCAGAAGAGACTGATAAATAGAGAATTACAGAAAGTAGAATGTGAAGGAGAGAGCCAGTCAGATAAGGGAAAGAAAATAAAAAGTGAGGACAAGGAGGGACGGGTGCCCCCCCGCCCCCAGGCAGTTAGTCGGAGGACGCGATCTCAAACGAGGGCAGCGGAACAGAGATTAGACCGATCTGTTCAAATGAAAGCCCCCTCAGGGAGGTCCCGTTAGGGGGGAACGCCGGGGGATGGGATTTGTAAATGTGCCTCTCACCAGTATGGAGGTGAGGAACTTTAAAAATGGAGATGAAAAGTTTATTGGAAGACCCCTTGGGACTGGCTGAACAAATAGATCAGTTCCTAGGGCCAAAAAATGTTTTTATGAAAAATATTGAGTTGTTTCAAACAATCTCATTGAAGTAAGAATGGAAACTAATGTGATGTGTGTGTAAAAACCGGTTTTGTGTATGAATGAGGAAAGTTTGTATATGTGATAGGTTTGTTTGCTGTGGGCTACATGTTGTAAGGGTATGTGTGTGTTCCTTTAAAAAATTGTAAGCAATGGGGAGGTTATTGTAACGGTAACGGACAACGCTTTGTATCATTGCAATTTAAAAAGGGGAAGTTGGAAAATGTAGGTTGCTTGGCTCTATAGATTTCTTTTCAGTAAAGTTAATTTGGAAAATTGTTAGTCGTATGTATTTAAACTAGGGAATTGGAATTTGGGAATTGTAGGGGGAATGGTTTGAACAAAATTAGAAATAAGTTAATTGCTGAACAACAAGCAGGGGCCCAGGGGAAAAAAAAGGAGTTGGCAGACAATGATGTCAATAATGGGAAGTTTGTTTACTTCAGAAGAAAGACAGATGGTCAGACAGGCAGGAGAAGGGGTTGCCGGCTGACGCGGGAGCAGCAGAGGTGGGAGCAGTAAAATATCCCATTACTGCGCCGGATTGGAGTAACCAAACAGGGGAAGGAAGAAACAGTATGAGAAATCTCAGGGAAATAAATAATTAAGGGAATCAGAGAGGCCGTTTCCCAAGGGACAAAATTTTGAACGGGCTTTTGAAAATCAGCAGAACAAGGACGAACCTCCGACAGTGTTCTTACAAAGGTTAAGGAGGAATGTCCAGCAGTATTCGGGGATAGACCCTGATACGGCCGCATGTCAGCAGTTTGTTAAAGGTTAATTTTGAAAACAAAATCAATGGCCAGATATTAGAAAGAAATTGGAAAAATTGGAAGATTGGAATGACAAACCATTGAATCAATTGTTAACAGAGGCTCAAAAGGTATATGTAAGACGGGATGAGGAGAAACAGAAGGGAAAGGCAAAAATGATGTTGCAAGCAGTACAGCAAGGAGTACAGAAGGGGGGGATCGAAGGTGATAGAAGGCCGGGTGCTCATGGAGACCGGGGAAGGGGAAGCGGTAGTATTGGAGGACGAGGAAGAGGTGAATGGGGGGACCGAAGTAGGGGTCCCCGGGGAAAACAAGGAACAAGAATCAAGAAGATGGTATACGGGGCCACCCCGGTGTTATTATTGTAAAGAGGAGGGTCATTTCAGGAGGGAATGTCCCAAGCGACGACGGGAGGTGCAGTCGTACGCACTCATGGAGGAAGAATAGGGGAGTCAGGGGTTCGCTCCCTGGCGTGTATGGGATACACACGGGAACCTCTGGTAAAACTTGAGATTAGGACCCCAGGGAGAGGATATGATATTTATGGTAGATTCGGGAGCAGAGAGATCGAGTGTAACCAAGGTACCAGAAGGAATGAGATTGGGTAAAAAAAAAAACAGGTTAGAATCTCAGGGGTAGAAGGGAAAGTGATGACATTACCCGAGGTAGAAGGGGTGGTGGTAAAATATGAGAATCGGGAAACTACGGAAGATTTAATCTTGGTACCCCAGGCAGGGATAAATTTGATGGGGAGGGATTTACAAATCCAATTAGGAATGGGAACAGCCCCCGTAGGGGGACAGATAATAGTCCAATTGTATAAATTGACCACAGAGGACGAGGGAAGAATAGTCCCACAGGTGTGGGCCAAGGAAGGAAACCGGGGAGGGTTGCAGATCCCACCCTTGAAAATAGCTCTGAAAAAAGAAAGTGAGGCAGTACGGGTAAGGCAATATCCAATTTCTATGGAAGGAAGGAGAGGACTTCAGCCAATTATAGAGAACTTACTAAAGGACGGTATATTAGAGAGTTGTATGTCCCCATATAACACCCCCGTACTCCCCGTAAGGAAGACCGACGGGATGTTCAGATTGGTCCAGGATCTCAGGGAATTAAATAAGGTAGTTAGAACGCGACACCGGTAGTCCCGAACCCGTATACCATAATGGGACGGATACCCCCGAATCACAAGTGGTTCAGTGTGGTAGATTTAAAAGACGCTTTTTGGAGCTGTCCCCTGGCTGAAGAGAGCAGGGACCATTTTGCGTTTGAATGGGAAAACCCAGAGACCCAAAGGAAACAGCAGTATCGGTGGACTGTGCTCCCTCAGGGATATACGGAGTCCCCGAACCTGTTCGGACAAATATTAGAACAAGTACTAGAGGACGTTCCGAGGACTGATGAGACACAGCTGTTGCAGTATGTGGACGACCTATTACTATCAGGGGAAGAAGAGGAGGCAGTTAGGGACGCAACAATAACCCTCCTGAACTTTCTGGGGGAAAAGGGGTTGAGAGTGTCTAAAAGTAAATTACAGTTTGTAGAACGAGAAGTTAAATATCTAGGACACCTGATAAGCGATGGGAAAAGGAGAATAAACCCGGAAAGGATAGCGGGAATTACCGGACTGCCAATGCCGAAGAATAAGAAGGAGATTAGGAAGTTTCTTGGACTGATTGGATATTGTAGATTATGGATAGATGACTATACCCGACAGGTTAGGTTTCTATATGATAAATTATGTGAAGAAAACGATAAAGTAAAGTGGGAATCCGGGGACGAACACCAGTTTAGGAAAATTAAAGAACAGTTTAATCACTGCCCCTGTACTGGCTCTCCCGTCTATTGACCAGCCATTCCATCTTTTTGTGAATGCAGAAAATGGAATTGCGCTGGGAGTACTAACCCAAGAGAAAGGAGGGAAGCGGCAGCCCGTCGCGTTCCTTCTCCAAAACCTTGGATACGTCGCAACCAATAATATAGTTACCTCATCCCCATTCCTCTCCAAACTTTGGATACAGTATCGCGGGGATGGCCAGTATGTATTCAAGCGGTAGCGGCAACAGCAGTGTTAGTGGAGGAAAGTAGGAAATTGACGTTTGGAGGAACTCTGGTGGTGTCCACTCCCCACACGGTCCAGACGATACTAACTCAGAAGTCCAGTCGGTGGTTGACGGATTCTAGAATCTTGAAGTATGAGATTATACTTATGGAAAAGAATGATTTGACCATAGTAACGGATAAAAAACCTAAATCCCTCTCAGTTTTTGTACTCGGCAGGTGCTGAGCAGGAAGGGGAGTTACCAGAACATGATTGTAGTGAGATAATAGAACTTCAGACAAAGAGTAGGGAAGATTTAGAAGAACGACCGCTTGAGACAGGGAAAGATGGTTTATTGATGGTTCTTCCCGATGCATAGACAAAAAGGTATAGTGGGTATGCTATAATAACCGGAGAAGGGTTTGAAAAAGTGGAAGCAGGCAGGTTACCAGGAAGTTGGTCCGCGCAAACGTGTGAACTGTATGCATTAATGAGGGCATTGGAACTATTGAAAGGGAAAGAAGGAACTGTGTATACGGATTCCAAGTATGCCTTTGGGGTGGTACACACCTTTGGGAAAATCTGGAAAGAAAGAGGGATGATTACAGCTAGAGGGAAAGAGTTGGCTCATGAGCAGTTAATTGAAAAAAGCTTTGGAAGCACTAAATTTGCCAGAAAGAATAGCGGTGGTCCATGTAGCAGGCCACCAGAGAGGGAATTCGCTGGAAGCTAGAGGGAACAGGGCAGTCGATAGTGCCGCTAAGACAGCGGCGACAGAAGGAACGGTAAAAATGTTGTCTCTGATACCGTTGAGAGAGGGAATAGAGAAGATACCTGTATTCTCGCGGGAGGAGGAAGATAAAATGAATGAGTTGGGTGCCCGGCGCTCCACGGACGGGAAGTGTGGACGCCGGACGAAAAACAAATAATTACTAAAGGATTGACGAGGGATTTGATTAAACAACTACATTCGCAATCGCACTGGGGAGCTCAGGCTCTGTGCGACACGATACTACGGACTTATGCCTGTAGAGGCATTTATACTTTAGCCAAGCAGGCGGTGTCTGGTTGTGTAGTGTGTCAAAGGGTGAATAAGAAGGTAATGAGAGCTGTCCCAGGGGGAGGACAACAATTGGCCATTAGACCCTTCCAGAGAATACAGGTGGACTTCACAGAATTACCAAAGTACAGCAGTGGAAATATCTTCTGGTTATAGTGGATCACTTCACCAGGTGGGTAGAGGCATTTCCCACGATAAATGCCACTGCCCAGGCCGTCACTAAGATACTGCTGGAACAAATCATCCCACGATATGGAGTAATTGAATCCATAGATTCAGATCGAGGAACACATTTTGCTTCCAAGGTGCACCTATTAATTTGTCACGCCTTGGGAATAAACTGGAAGCTGCATACTCCATGGCACCCCCAGAGTTCGGGGAGAGTGGAGCGGAAGAATGCCACTCTAAAAATTCAGATAACTAAATTAATGGAGGAGACAGGGTTACCCTGGACTAAATGTCTACCAATTGCTTATTGCGAATACGGACGGCACCACGAAAGGATATTGCGGTGTCTCCCTATGAAATGTTGTTTGGATTGCCTTATTTTGGGAAGGTGGAAGGCACACCAACCTTTGAGGGAGGTGATGTATTCTTGAGGAACTATTTACTGGCAGTGTCTCGTTCCCTTACAGAATTAAAAGCTAAAAGATTATTGGCCCAAAGCCCACCACTCGACTTTCCAATACATGCTGTAAAGGCCGGCGACTGGGTACTGGTCAAGAATTGGAAGGAGGAGAAACTCCAGCCCAGGTGGACCGGACAGTACCTAGTATTACTGACAACCGAGACAGCAATACGAACAAAAGAAAAAGGGTGGACCCACGCGATCCGGGTTAAAGGACCCGTCGATCCACCCATTCCTGAGGAGGAGGAACAGTGGATGGTGAAGCCAGGAAGCAAACGCCTAACAGTAATTAAAAAAAAAAAAAGCATTGAATGTATAACAGACAGTATGAAAGGAGCAGTCGTGGTATTGTTTGCTTTGTATGTAATTGTGGTAAAAGGTATTAATAATAGTGATAAATGTTATCATCCTATCCAATACAGAGGGCGGACAACCAGATCATTTACCTATCATTCCCATGTGAACAAAGTATGCCATAACCGGGAGACTAGAACCATTTGTGAAGAGGGGGGAAAGTAGTATTTGATGGCAGGCAATAGGGGGTATATAGGGAAGTTTGGGCCCGTTACCTGCCCAAGGGGAGAGAGATGGGTTTGTGTACAGTTAGTTTTCCCTTCTCAGATCGTAAAATGGGCAATAGATAAGACGAAGGAGGAAGTAATAAAAGAGGTTACAGAAGTAGTAGTCACTAAGCCGCCCCCTCCCCCACCTACTCAGCCTCAAGTGCACCAGACACTGTACGAAAGAATAAAGAAGCAGATCGAGATCCCTGAAGGAGAAAAAAATCTGTTTGTGGACTTGGCCCTCCGGATAGCTGGAATCCTGAATGTGACTAACTGTTGGGTCTGCGGAGGACCACTGATGAGTTCACGTTGGCCGTGGAGGGGATCCATTGTTGAAGTATGGGACCTGATGGGGTGGAACCTGACAGTTGGACAAGACCGAGATCCCCAGGTATGGGTCCTGACAGATGCTCCGGTCGGGACTGAGTGTATCGCTAGGCCCTGGGCAAAGGATGCCGTCCTAGTAGGCAGCAGCCCCTGCCAGCGCATCGTCACCCAGTGGGCAAATCAGTCCCGAGTGTGGTGGCCAGAGGAGCCTAAATGGTATCTAACTAAGAAATATGGGAAAAACTGCGCTATCTGGATGAAGACCGATGGAGTGGAATCGGCTGGACTATGGAACTGCACCGGGAACAACCCTTATCAGGGGATCCCAGTATTGCGAGATATATGGGAACAAGGTTGCCTCTAGTGGACCGGCCCTGAAGGACTGTTATGGATATGCGGATACAAGGCATACTCGGTGTTACCGATGAATTGGAGTGGGACTTGTTTTATTGGACTGGTACAACCTGGATTTTTCCTGTTAAACACCAAAGAAGGCTGGTCGTTAGGAACACCTGTATTTGATGACCTATATCGGAAAAAGAGGAAAATAGACATTGGAGAATGGAAAGATGAATGGCCACCAGCAAGAATCATCTCATACTACGGACCAGCCACTTGGGCACAGGATGGATCCTAGGGGTACCGAACACCAGTATACATGTTAAAACAGATCATAAGGCTTCAGCAGTACTGGAGGTAATTACCAACCAAACTGCGGGGGTGCTGGAAATGCTGGCAAAGCAGCAGACGCAGATGAGAGCAGCGATATACCAGAACAGGTTAGCCCTAGATTACCTCCTGGCAGAAGAAGGAGGGGTATGCGGGAAATTCAACCTCTCTAATTGCTGTTTGAACATCGATGATAATGGACAGGCAGTGATGGACATTTCAGAAGGGATCCGTAAGTTGGCACATGTTCCAATACAAAAGTGGAATTCGATTATGGGAAACCCAATGGTGGGATTCCATCCTCGGAGGAACATGGTGGAGAACGGTGGGACTCGTGTTTCTATGTGCAGAGGCTGGACTGATCTTTATCCCCTGTTGCATCCCTTGTTTTAGGGAACTTATTACTAGAAGTATAAGTCAGATGCAGGCGGTAGTCATGCCTATGGGGAGAGAGAGGGAAATACAGAAAATAATGATAATGCGGCCAGGGGAGGTTCATGATTTACAGGAAGAGAAGGTTAGGACAATGTTACGTCAGTTCGAGTTGAGGGAACTTGAAATGAGGGTTTAATCAGTGTATGCGTAGCAAAAGAAAAAGGGAGGATTGTGAGGGATAAAGTGATTAAAACCCCATTAAAGTAAGGAGTTTTAAAGAGAATCCGAACTGAGAGGGGCTGGAGAGAGGATTCTGACACAGCTGTGTCTGAAGGTTGCCAGACCCATCCTTGAGTCCTTGAGTAAGAAGTAATAGCATTGTATAGCAGTAGAAGGGAGTGATGTAGAGAGATCCATATCAGTGGAAGGGAGTGATAGATGGGACCCTTGTCACTATAGCTTAGCTTTAGTACTGATATAGGAGAACTGAGAGGGTTCACTAGGAGGTGAGTAAAACTAGGGTAGGTCATGAGCAACTGAGCATGCTTAATAGAATAAATGAATATTACAACACACCCCTGGTCAAGAAACTGCTCATTACCATGAACATGTTTGAACGATGTATGATGGGAGGCGCGAGGGGATGTACGATGTACCTACAGATTGTGCACCTCAGACCCTGATTGGAGAAGGGTCCAGAGGGGAGGTTGAATGTAAAATTCTGTGTATAAAGGGGGATGACTTTTTTGGCTTCGGTGTGTCTCGATTTGGAGAGGCACCCGGGTCTGCAGAGTCGAGAGGAATAAAGAACTCTTGCTTCCAAGATTTAGTCTTTGAGCATTAATTGTGAGCACAAAGCGTATCTGACAGAGGGAATGGATGGATGACATTTCATGTCAGGATGCATTCTCAGACTGATGGAGTGGGAGATGACAACTGGGGAAGGAAGTAGGCATGAGACAAAGCATGGTGAGTGATAGATAAGTGGATACAGGTGGGGAATGGTGATGAGTAGATGGATGGAGATAATGACAACATGGAGGGGTGAAATGGAGACAAAGGTTGTCAGTATAAACATGTGTAATAACAGAGTCCATACATAAGAAGAAGTTGTTTGTTATAGTAAACACACAGAGCTCAAATACTTAGGTGTTGTAAGCTCAAGCTCAGCAACGAATCTAACCAGAGGCTGGACTAACAAACTAGATAATATGAGACACACAACCAGATGAGTGTTTGAGTACACAGCGGCATGCAGTAAAACATGACATGGATCAGGTCAACTAATACTGACTGATCTACAGTCAGATCAGTAACAGAGGGAGGGATACGGGTGGAAGTGGAGCAAGAACATTACAGGAAAACTCTTCAATTGGAAGGGGTGGGAAATGAGTAGAAAGAGGAAGGGAAGAGAATAGGATAACTGGGTGGTGGGATAAATGCGTGAACAATGAAGGGGGGGGAGAAGTGGTGTTCGGGAAGTGTGATTTGAGATTTGAGAACTCGGTATTCATAACAGAGTAAGACCACTCAAACTGGAAGAAAATATTCCACTCAAATTTCAGGATCAATAAACGATATCAAAACTCAATCATGGCTCTAAGTATGAAGAGCAAACCCTTATCACTTACCACGGGGCTCCTGATAGTACGGGACAAAAAGCCGGGGCAGGTCTTGATGAAACAAACCACATCTCCAGTTCCCTCTGCCTCTCTCAGCTTTCTGAATAACCAGACTCTGTGATTTCTCTTCCACAGTCAGTGTCTTTTCTCCAACACTTTTGCCATCGCCATTGATCCAAACCAGTCTCATTGACTCAGGGACGTGAGACACAGAGCAGGTGAGGGTAACGTTGTCTCCCTCAGTCACTGCATCAGACGGTTCAGCTGTGACTGTGGAAACAAGCAGGTTGTTTACATTATAAACAATAAGCTCATCAGTAAACTCAGTGGCAACATTCTCTCCTACCTTTCACTGTGATTAGATCAATGGTGGGAAATGGATTTTGTTCCAGAAAACAGGCGTAAGTTCCGGCATCTTGAAACAAAACGGGGACAATCCTCACACTGAAATCCTTGCCATCAAAGGGTTTCCCTGAGGTCACCAGTCGATTCCCAAAGTCGGTCCCGTTGACATTGATGGGCTGAGAACGTTCTGCAGATGCTATTACTTTCAGCTGTTGAAGGTGATGAGGTGTCCAGGTCCACTCAGCACGGGAATAGCCATCACCATTATTATAACAAACCAGGTGAAGTTGACTGTGATCTGTGCTGGAGCGGTAAAGTGTGTATCTCCCCTTAGATAAATCTGTATCAGAGAGACAGAGGATAACTCCTTTCAGTATTACAGTTACCGTGCCATACACGGATTCTCAACCGTATTCTTATAAACATTGGTGGTGTTTGGTTCAGCTGATATAGTTTCAAATGTAACATCTTTCATGAATGCCGCACTAAACTCATCAGATCTTTATAAAATACAAAGTGCTGTACATTAGTAAGATTAAACGAGAACTTACCAGTTCGAAGTTTGATCGTTATTTTATGAGGAGTAACGATGAGGGATTACGTGAAGAAGCCCCGCCTGGCGCTGGAACGGCATACTTCAAAGCAGCGGCATGAAAAACACAGAACATAATAGCCGGAGTAAGATAGTAAGGCTCAACATAGATTTAGAACTACCAGATGATCATTTATTTTATGAGGGTCGGGAGTGGAGGGCACGTAATCCCTCATCGTTACTCCTCATAAAATAACGATCAAACTTCGAACTGGTAAGTTCTCGTTTAATCTTACTATTTTACTTCGGAGTCACGTGAGTGACTACGTGAAGATTTTGAAGCTTTCTGTGTTTTTCATGTCGTAGACTCCTTCCATACAACACTCTGGCTCACACAACACAGTAATGAGCAAAATAACACATTTTTTCCCCCAAACATTGCCTCAAGTTATGTGATAAATTATTTCACATTATAAAAGAATAAAAGTAATGCCCTTTCTATTGAAAGGCAAGTTTATCACAAAATATCAATTGATATATATAATTTGATGGTATGAACAACGCAACAATTATAGAGAACCCAACACTCCATGTCCAATCGTGACACAATGACTGATTTCATTTAATTTAATATTTATTTTACACCCTCCTGTGGCCTTGCATCTTTGCTCGAGCGACTCATCCTGTGCCATTCCTGTGAATGTATCTACCTCCTTAACAGAGTAATTTTCCACATTTCAGTGTCTAGTTCCACTGAGTGTTATTCAATGTTTAACCATCTAGAATACATTTCTCTAGAACCATCAGTTTTACTGAACGTAATGTGGTTTTTTGTGTGTAATAAATAGTGCTGTCTCATTACCACAGAGACTCTTAGTTACTTTCACATATTTCATCAATGTTCACACGCACACACAATTTAAGGCCGACAGGATATGCTTATAGGTTTACCTTGGTTCCAGCTCTTCTTGGTCTGCTTTGTTTGCTAAATTCATAAACATACATGATAATGTAATCTGTATCCACATATAATTATAACGTAATATTTACAATATTTGCACTCTTATCTTGATACTAAAGTCATCAGCATTATTACTTTCAATGTTAACTTTTTTGAATCATTGATAGAACTGGAGTCCATTGCCTAAGGCAATTCAGGACTATATTGATCTCCAGACTTATGTATTGCAATTTTGGATAGATTATATATACACATATACATATATATACTTATATTTATATCTACATATATCCCTTTTCATATCGGGATTTTACGAATGAACCTGATAACTTCTTGGATAATATATTGTCCGTAAATAGGGCGAAACACTCTGAGCCCTATTATTGGCTCTATCAATTAGATACTCAGAAAAAATGCAATCCACAAGAACTCACATATATCTAATATGACAAATAATTTTACTGTATACACAGACTTCCAATTTCTTATAAAATATTGTTGTTGGTTTTTTTTTTCCTGCAAATTGCAGGTATAACACTTCTTTATACATAATTATTTTATTGTTACGTTGTTATATTAGTTAAACATTCATAGACTTCTTTGACCATTAAACTATTGTAATGGTCTGATCACCCTGCAGATAGTCAATTCATATTTTCATATTATGGATGCCAACAATAATTACTGCAACTATGGATCATCACAAGTGATTCAACATCACTCAATATTTATGAAAACCATGAAGGATCCGTTTTAGACCACCAAAATGCGTCTGGCCGTGTTTTGCTATATTTTCATCAGACACTGCCCTATCAGACAAAAATGAGGAACATAAAACCCGTTTTTCCTCATGTAATTGAGAGAAAAGCATCCACCTTTCCTGTTCTTGGTTTACCCACAAGAATATTTGAAAAATTGGTTATTTAATCTGTATACAACCAGATTAATTGTAAGTAATCCATATTAATGACAATGTATTTTCCCCCCTTAATGTGTAGTCTGTGATAACATTGTCTCTTTCTTAGAGATAAACAGCTGGACTAAACATTTTAGAATATGCCACATCTGTTTACTCAGATAATCACATGATTATTATTTTACTTATCTTATGTGATTTAATATACGCCACATCCGTGGTATTGTACACCTTGTTATGACCTGGACACTTCCATAATAGAACAATCGATATTTAATCCATAATTCTATAATTATAATTCAATAATTAATACAAATGTTTGGAGAATTTCTTAGGCCAATTCATTTGCATTTACCTGGTATTATTGTCCGTAGTCCCAACAAAGAGACGTATCAATTATCTTTATAAGAATAGATAATATTTTTATCTTACCCAAATATTCACAGAAACTGTCCATCATCTGTTAATACTTGCTTCAGCTTGCAACAGCTGCTAAGCTTATTGTTGAAGCAATTTGTGAACCCCCTTTTTTTTTTTTTTAATCCATTACTTTAATAATGATAATGTATCATTTGGTATTTGTATAAGCCTCTCACAAAGGCATACATATTCTTATAATCTTCTGTATTTCTTCCTTTGGAGCTTTATTACTCTTACCTAGGCTCCTTTTCTAATGGAGGGACAAAGTATGTCAACAAAACCATAAGACATATTTGTATCATGGAACAATTTTCCCCCTCTTATGGTGCTGAATTACTCCTAAATAGTAATTTATGAATATTTATGAATGCCTAAAACATAGGCTTTATGTGATGGGTCAAGTCTTTGCCTTTCAACAGACTTGTAATTGCAGCACTAATTTGCAGCTGACTCTAATTTAAATGTGATCAAGATAACCATGACCATGTCCTCATTAGTGCAAGTGCTGATCTTATCAGTGCAATTGTTCTTCCAGTATTATGTTTAACAGCCTTAAACTGGATTTAATCCTTTAGACAATGTTTTAACTTGCACTGCTTGACCCATTTTAATTAATTTCAAGCACCTGTAATATTTGATTAACACTTTGTTAATAACAACTGTATTTCAATGTTGAAGATGTTCCATTTTAATAAAATATTCTTACACTGTGAAAGTGTATATAAAACGATGTTTTGTATGGTTTATACCATCACATTTGTACACTGAGGTAATTTATAATATATATATATATGTACGTACCCCTTGTTTATTGGAGTTACTTTTGGGTGCAAACCTAAAATCAAATTTTTACGTTTTCTTATACAGGTGAACCAATCCTTTCTAATTTTTTGTAGTCCTTAGTTATATTAAATGAATGATCATAATACACCTGTAATCCCCCACAATCGGAGATTTCATGAATTTATTTTGTAACAGTTGTTTGCACCTCTTCCACGTACTTCAGGCCTTCTTTTCCCAATTATATGGGTTCGGATAAGGCTATGTTTGATTATGTTTATTTTTCGTACTTCTGCCTTAGCTTTGATCCATTATCAAATCTTTATATTGGATCATAATTTTTTCCCCCCAAAGTTTAAAGACCAATAGTCTGTTCTTTTGTAATCAATACTTTGAATAATCATAAGGCAGGTTTTATTCCATAATAATCAGGATTTTAACATAACCTGATTTGATCTGCAACTCTAGAGTGCAGATTTGGTCCCTAAATATTATATATTTCTTCCCAATGAGCTCCACAAACTGATGGCAATTAATTTTCCTTTAAATGTATTGGTTATTTTGCACAATATTTTATTTGTTTTCCATTGAATGGAAATGCCATGCACCAGTTTGAAATACTTTTAAAATCGTATTTCCTTATATCTCATCTAATTGAGACATGGATATCATAACCGGATTCACCGTTGATATCTTTATAACTTAAAAGTTTTATCATATTCTGCTGTTTCACTATAACAGCTTTGGTGAGGCCAAAACTTTTTTTTTTTTTTTTCATATTTATTTTTCATGGTCTCACTCATACATTCAGGTATCAAACCTAGTACACATATATATATATATATATTATTTTTATTTTTATTTTTATTTTGTGCTGAAGTGTACTTAAAATAAAACATAAAAAGTTTTATTATTATTCCGCTGTTTTAATCATAACAGCTTTAGTGAGAGACCAATTAATTTTTGTTTTCCATGGTTATTTTCCATGGCCTCACTTCTTATTCAGGTGTTGTACTTACACCTGTATATATTATATATATTATATATATATTTTTTTCCTGGTGCTGTGGTGGGTACTTCATGACCAGCCACCACTATCAGTGCATTTTTTAGGGTCAGTTTTCCATTTTATTTTTACTGCCCTTATTACTCCTGAGTTTTTCCTCAAGGAGACTACCTTCAAATCTCTGAGGTAGATATTCCCACCATAATTCATCATATATATTAATATATGAAACCCCTTTAGGGTAGGTTAGGGAATGTTTTTGGGCCTTTTAACCCTTTTTTGCTTGAATTCTTTATTTACTTTATTTTTGGAATCTTTTTTTTTTTTTTCCATTATTTTTTCAAGCCATAACCTTTTTTAGTCTGAAGGCCTTTTATTGAATTTTTTAAATTATGGCCTTTCTGACTTTATAAAATTTCCCCCCCCCCCCCCCCCCCCCGTGCCAAAAGTTTGTGGAGCGACTAAAAAACCTTTCTAACGTAATTTTGACGGCCACCGGTATCGGAACCGGCTCCGTAATCTCCCGTTCCGATCGCTCCCCTTAGGACGTTCTTTTTTAAAACTCCGTTGTTTTTCAACTTATTTTTTACTTTTAAATTAGTTTTAAATTCTGGTATTCAGTACCAGCCACGGAGTTTTTTAGACCCTGAAAGTGTTTTTCCCCTGCACTTACCTGCGGGCCCGTACCTACCGCTGTCGAGGAGCGGCCTCTGCAGCTCTTGCTCTGCCGTCAGCGTCGACGTAATGCCGTTCCAGCGCCAGGCGGGGCTTCTTCACGTAGTCACTCACGTGACTCCGAAGTAAAATGGGCAGTAAATTGCAGTGAAGGTTGGATATTCCACTCTACATTTCAACATTAGGTTCGCCCCCCACACCCGGACTGTCCGGGAATCTCAGTCCCGGGATGGAATGAAACCTCCCGGACACTCCCGAGAGAGAGAGCGGTCTGGGAGGTGAATCTCTCTGTCTGTCTGTCTGTCTGTCTGTCTGTCTGTCTGTCTGTCTGTCTGTCTGTCTGTCTGTCTGTCTGTCTGTCTGTCTGTCTGTCTGTCTGTCTGTCTGTCTGTCTGTAGGAGGTGGTGCAGGTTCAGGCTGTGGACAGAAGCAGTATTCATGCAGGTGAACTGAAATGAATCCCTTGGTTCTCCTGTGTGTGTGGCTCCATCAATCTTAGTGCCACCATGTAATATTTACACCATGTCCCAGGGTAAAGGCAATGTCCACATCCTGCAGTGTGGAAGCCCACGGGTGGAGTCAGTGCTCACTATACAACGTGGAACAGTTTGATACCAAGAACTATTTAATACCTGCTGCAAGGCAGCTTTGGACTCACCCTGATCCACTTCAACATTGGTGTCTCCAGTGAGAACAATGGAGCTATTTTCCTGCACTTCCCACGTGTACAGATTGGGATTTCCTGCTCCAACGTGTTGGATCATCAGATAGACGGTGTTATTCACATGGATCTGATCAGTGTTGCTCCTCCTGTTCTGCTGAGATGGGCGTCTTGGTTTCCACTGAAGACTGACGGTATCTGGGAGTCTGGAGATGGTACAGCTGAGGGTGATGTCACTGCCCATTACTGGCCTCGGTGAGTCGGCCTCAACTATGGAAACAGACACATGTGGTTCAGTTCACCAACAGCTTTGTGAACTACTGCGGCAGAATTGTCTTTTTCCTGCAGACAGACAGACAGACAGACAGTCGGCCGAATGTTGAGCAGCCGTGCTCAGTGATGGCATCAACACTGAACTGCAGATGCAGATTAATTAATACATAAAAGGACATAAAGTGCAGGAGTTATTCAGCAGGTCTGGTAATATGAATATCACTGCCCCTTAATTGGTACACCTGAAAATAAAATAACTTTGAACTCTAGAGAACATAGATAGGTGACGTTTCAGGTTGAGACCCTTCTTCAGACTGATTATATTTATTGGATGTCTTTAACAGAGATTATATGGGGGTGAATAAAATCATGAGAGGCATATCTATAGTGAACACACATGGTCTTTTCCCCAGGATTGGGGAATCAAAAACTAGATAGTACACGTTTAAGGTGAGAGGGGCAGATTTGATATACCCCTTAATAGGAGGGGCAGCTTTATGACAAAGAGAGTGGTACATGTACATACCTTATGGAGAGATTGAGCAGAGGAAGTGTTTGATGCAGGTACAGTATTTAAACGGCATTTAAACGTATATGGAAAAACCGTTAAAGGGATATTGGCCAAATGAGGGCAAATTGGATGTTTAGATGGGTAGTTGGTCAGTACGGATGAATTGGGCCAAAGGGCCTGTTTCAGTGCTGTGTGACATTATGACTCTATTACCTTTAATCCCAAATAGTTCCCACTGTCTCAGGATTTTCCCAGCGGGCTGTGTCTGATTCCAGGTGAACTGTCCTGCAAGTTCGAATGTGGGCATCCTGATCCTCAGATTAAGGGTACCCCAGTCCGCATGCATCCTCTGGGAAATGCCTGGTATTTGATTGTATTCATCACTCCATTGTATGGCCCACTGATGATCTTCTCTGCGGAAAGTGGCCAATCGCTTTGTGGTTTGTTGCCCTGAGTGTGGCCTCCATTCCAAGTCAATGGGGCCATTTCCAGGACTGTCTGGTCCTTTCAATACAAAGTTGCCTTCCTGATGGAAAAAGTAAATATAATTTCCACTTCCTGTGGGAAAAGAGAACAAATGTGTAAATGTTGGACAATAATCTTTCAGCCTGACCTTGTCACACAAGAAACTGCAGATTCTGTAATGTTGATCCAACACAAAGTGCTGGAGAAACTCAATGGGTCAGGCAGCATCTGTGGAGGGAATGGATGGATGACATTTCATGGCAGGATGCATTCTCAGACTGATGGAAAGGTAGATGACTACTGGGGAAGGAAGTAGGCATGAGACAAAGCATGGTGAGTGATAGATAGGTGGGTACAGGTGGGGAATGGTGATGAGTAGATGGATGGAGATAATGACAACATGGAGGGGTGAAATGGAGACAAAGGTTGTCAGTATAAACATGGGTAATAACAGGGTCCATACATAAGAAGAAGTTGTTTGTTATAATAAACACACAGAGCTCAAATACTTAGGTGTTGTAAGTTCAAGCTCAGCAACGAATCTAACCAGAGGCTGGACTAACAGACTAGATAATTTGGAGCGCAGAAGGTTAAGGGGGGACTTGATTGAGGTCTTTAAAATGATGAAAGGGATAGACAGAGTTGACGTGGATACGTTTTTCCCATTGAGGGTAGGGAAGATTCAAACAAGAGGGCATGACATGAGAATTAAGGGACAGACGTTTCGGGGTAACGTGAGGGGGAACTTCTTTACTCAGAGGGTGGTGGCTGTGTGGAATGAGCTTCCAGCAGAAGTGGTCGAGGCAGGATCGATTTTAACATTTAAGAGTAAAGTGGATAGGTATATGGACGTGAAGGGAATGGAGGGGTATGGTCTGAGTGCCAGATGAGTGTTTGAGTACACAGCGGCATGCAGTAAAACATGACATGGATCAGGTCAACTAATACTGACTGAACTACAGTCGGATCAGTAACAGAGGGAGGGATATGGGTGGAAGTGGAGCAAGAACATTACAGGAAAACTCTTCAATTGGAAGCGGTGGGAAATGAGTAGAAAGAGGAAGGGAAGAGAATAGGATAACTGGGTGGTGGGATAAATGCATGAACAATGAAGGGGGGGGGAGAGAGAAGTGGGGTTCGGGAAGTGTGATTTGAGATTTGAGAACTCGGTATTCATAACAGAGTAAGACCACTCAAACTGGAAGACAATATTCCACTCAAATGTCAGGATCAATAAGCGACATCAAAACTCAATCATGGCTCTAAGTATGAAGAGCAAACCCTTATCACTTACCACGGGGCTCCTGATAGTACGGGACAAAAAGCCGGGGCAGGTCTTCATGAAACAAACCACATCTCCAGTTCCCTCTGCCTCTCTCAGCTTTCTGAATAACCAGACTTTGCGATTTCTCTTCCACAGTCAGTGTCTTTTCTCCAACACTTTTGCCATCGCCATTGATCCAAACCAGTCTCATTGACTCAGGGACGTGAGACACAGAGCAGGTGAGGGTAACGTTGTCTCCCTCAGTCACTGCATCAGACGGTTCAGCTGTGACTGTGGAAACAAGCAGGTTGTTTACATTATAAACAATAAGCTCATCAGTAAACTCAGTGGCAACATTCGCTCCTACCTTTCACTGTGATTAGATCAATGGTGGGAAATGGATTTTGTTCCAGAAAACAGGCGTAAGTTCCGGCATCTTGAAACAAAACGGGGACAATCCTCACACTGAAATCCTTGCCATCGAAGGGTTTCCCTGAGGTCACCAGTCGATTCCCAAAGTCGGTCCCGTTGACATTGATGGGCTGAGAACGTTCTGCAGATGCTATTACTTTCTGCTGGTGAAGGTGAGGAGGTGTCCAGATCCACTCAGCACGGGAATAGCCATCACCATTATTATAACAAACCAGGTGAAGTTGACTGTGATCTGTGCTGGAGCGGTAAAGTGTGTATCTCCCCTTAGATAAATCTGTATCAGAGAGACAGAGGATAACTCCTTTCAGTATTACAGTTACCGGGCCATACACAGATTCTCAACCGTATTCATATAAACATTGGTGGTGTTTGGTTCAGCTGATCAAGTTTCAAATGTAACATCTTTCATGAATGCCGCACTAAACTCGTCAGATCTTTATAAAATACAATGTGCTGTATATTGGGCAGTAAATTGCAGTGAAGGTTGGATATTCCACTCTACATTTCAACATTAGGTTCGCCCCCCCACACCCGGACTGTCCGGGAATCTCAGTCCCGTCTGTCTGTCTGTCTGTCTGTCTGTCTGTCTGTCTGTCTGTCTGTCTGTCTGTCTGTCTGTCTGTCCGTCCGTCCCAGAGGATGCCTGCGCAGGACTGACCCGGACAGGTTGGCACTTCAAGTGGGTCGGGTCTTCCCGTCCCATTATTCCCACCATCCCTCTCCCATTCCCACCCAGTGATTCCCGGGTCCTGCTCCCAGCTGAATGCTGATCCGAGGCCCGAGTCTGCAGCAGCTGGAGTCACTTCAAGCAACAGCAGACTCGGAGAGAAGGGTGAGTGAGGGGAGAGGGGACGGATTGCTGCTCAGTGCTGATGTGTGGGCCGGGACCCCCAGTGTGAGTGTGAGCAGCAAGTGCTGGCGGTTGTCGTGGTGACTACACTTTCTATCTGACATAGGAACATAGGAAATAGGGGCAGGAGGAGGCCATTCAGCCCTTCGAGCCAGCACCTCCATTCATTGTGATCATGGCTGATCGTCCCCAATCAATAACCCGTGCCTGCCTTCTCCCCATATCCCTTGATCCCACTAGCCCCTAGAGCTCTATCTAACTCTCTCTTAAATCCATCCAGTGGCTTGGCCTCCACTGCCCTCTGTGGCAGGGAATTCTATAAATTCACAACTCTCTGGGTGGAAAAGTTTTTTCTCACCTCAGTCTTAAATTACCTCCCCATTATGCTAAGACTGTGGCCCCTGGTTCTGGACTCATCCAACATTGGGAACATTTTTCCAGCATTTAGCTTGTCCAGTCCTTTTATAATTTGAAATGTTTCTATAAGATCCCCCCTCATCCTTCTAAACTCCAGTGAATACAAGCCTAGTCTTTTCAATCTTTCCTCATATGACAGTCCCGCCATCCCAGGGATCAATCTCGTGAACCTACGCTGCACTGCCTCAATCACAAGGATGTCCTTCCTCAAATTAGGAGACCAAAACTGAACACAATACTCCAGATGTGGTCTCACCAGAGCCCTATACAATTGCAGAAGGACCTCTTTACTCCTGTACTGAAATCCTCTTGTTATGAAGGCCAACATTCCATTAGCTTTCTTCACTGCCTGCTGTACCTGCACGCCAACTTTCAGTGACCGGTGTACAAGGACACCCAGGTCTCGCTGTACCTCCCCCTTACCTAACCTAACCCCATTGAGATAATAATCTGCCCCCTTGTTTTTGCCGCCAAAGTGGATAACCTCACATTTATCTATATTATACTGCATCTGCCACGCATCTGCCCACTCACTCAACCTGTCCAGGTCCCCCTGCAACCTCCTAACATCCTCTTCACAGTTCGCACTACCACCCAGCTTTGTGTCATCCGCAACTTGCTAGTGTTGCTCCTAATTCCCTCTTCCAAATCATTAATATATATGGTAACCAGTTGCAGCCCCAACACCGAGCCTTGTGGCACTCCACTCGCCACTGCCTGCCATCCTGAAAAGGACCCGTTCACTCCTACTCTTTGCTTTCTGTCTGACAACCAATTTTCTATCCATGTCAACACCCTACCCCCAATATCATGTGCTCTAATTTTAGTGACCAGTCTCCCGTGCGGGACCTTATCAAAGGCTTTCTGAAAGTCGAGATACACTACATCCACTGGCACCCCTTCATCCATTTTACTTGTCACATCTTCAAAAAATTCCAGAAGATTTGTCAAGCATGATTTTCCTTTCATAAATCCATGTTGACTTGGACTAATCCTTTTACTGCTATCCAAATGCTCCATTATTACCTCTTTAATAATTGACTCCAGCATCTTTCCCACCACTGAAGTCAGGCTAACTGGTCTATAATTCCCCATTTTCTCTCTCGCTCCTTTTTTGAAAAGTGGGAATAACATTAGCTATCCTCCAATCCACAGGAAGTGATCCTGAATCTATTGAACATTGGAAAATGATCACCAATGCGTCCACTATTTCTAGAGCCACCTCCCTGAGGACCCTGGGCTGTTGACCATCGGGCCCAGGGGATTTATCATCCTTCAGTCCCATTAGCCTACCCAATATTATTTCTCGCCTACTTTGACGCGAGTCCTGTATCAGTATCTCAGTCTCAGATACTGGAGCATTGATGGCAAGTTAAACTAACAAAATACTCTACTGAACAATGGTTACAGAAAGACATCCCCCTCCTGTGCTGTGTGTGTGTGTCTGTCACACAGAGACAAGCAGGCAGCTGCTCCACAGAGAGACTTTCTGGAAACTTCTCCCTGATCATTGCAGCGTTTTATACTGGAGAGCAGTTGGTCACTGCCACAGTTCTTCACAGGGCGCACACATAATGTTACAAGAAGCACCGTGATACAAGTGTCTACTTGATATCCAATGGGAGGTGTTTGCACTCACTGTTGTTTACAGTAAAATCTCCGTTACTTGTGTGAACAATGGTTCCGTTTTCCTGCACATCACACACATACAGCTTCCCATCCTCCACTGTAACGTGTTGAACCATCAGATAGACCGTGTTATCCAGGCGGATCTGATCAGTGTTGCTCCTGTTGTGCTGGGATGAGTCCATGGGTCTCCAGTGGAGACTGACTGTATCTGAGAGTCTGGAGATGGTGCAGCTGAGTGTGACGTCACTGCCCAGCAGAGGGGTCTGTGGACTTGCCTCAACTGTGAAAAACAGATGAATGAGATTCAGAGTGAGTAGTGGTGTGTACAAGTCCAATGACTGGGCTCAATCTCACCTCAACTGAAAACCTAGACCCGTCCCTCATTCTTCTAAACTCCAGCTAGTCCAAGCCCAGAGCCACAAACACACATCACACGTTAAACCAATCATCCCCTGGGGCATTTTCATAAACATGAGTTTTATTTTGCATTACTTCAGACTGCACTGCAATCTCTGCACCATTCTGCTGTTTTGCTTTTGTTACATTTTTTAATGTACCTTTTATTATAATTTACTTTATCTGAACAATGAATGTGTTTTACCCAAATGTATATGACAATGAACTAATATGAATCTAAATCTGAATGTGATATTGTTCAGACTACACAGACATAGTGTTATTGGTCCTCACTTTGGCAGTCAGTGTTCACACATTTTGTGCACATAACACTCTTGACACTCATGCTGCATCCTGAGATTATACGAATTCAAGTGTTTCAGAGGTTTGTACATTAGATTTAGCTCGGCGGGGACTGGTGGCAGAAGGTCCATGGACTGTAGATCTATTCCACAATGCCTTTGCTTTGCCTGCACTGATCTTCAGTGTGTCCCTCAGCACGTACTCCTGCAGCCTAGACTATTCTGCAATGGAGATTTCGCTGGGGAAAACATGAAGATCAAAGTAGTTGGATCCAACCTCATTCACTGTATCTCGGCAAACGTTAGAGCAATGAACACATCCCAATCCCTTTACACCTGTGGAGAATGATCTACAGGAGGCAAAGGCCTTGTTCATCCTCTGCTAAAGCTCCCAAGCTGTTGGAATGGTTCTGAGTGGCAACAACTTTTAGAAGGAAACACATTTATTAATATTGAATATTTCATTTTATTTATCATGAAAGAGTCTAATTCTACAATAACGATTAGTTTTGATTCCTGAAGAGTCTCCACCCAGGCACCGTATCCGGGAGCAGTTTTCCCGGTGCCAGTGTGGGGGAATATCAGCATATTCCTGCTCCAGTCCTGGTCTCCACGTGGAGAAGTGAAGGGGAGCGCTGGCAGATTCACCGCAAGTACTGTCAGCAAGTTCTGGAATTCCTCGTTGTGAAACGCATGGGTGGAAGTCCTGAAGCTGTTCATATTCACACCGGTAAATGCCGGCTGTTCACCCACCGTGACACTGCTGGTGCAACCGGCAACACTCTGACCAGTGAATGCAAACAACGTTTAGATGTAACTGGATTGATACATTTGTCCATTTGTCCCTGTCATGTCTCCCCCGACCGCCCTCAAGGTGGGAACTCTCCCACCAGTGTAAGTTCCACAGATGAAGGACTTCCTCTGGGATCTCAACCAAGTGAGGCATGGACCTGGTTCACTGGGTAACATTGAGCAGCAGTGTCACTTGACAATCTCACCCCAGGCCCACAGAATCAATGAAGACAAATCTTTCCCCCAATTGTTTCATTGGGAGGGAGATTCATCGGGTGGAAGAAGTCTCACAATTCCCGCCATATTTCATCATTACACGTGACATTATTTACAGAGAAACATGTTGTTGATCCGTGTCTCGCCCACTCACCTTTGATCCCATATATTTCATATTGTTTCAGCATCTGGATCCTCGGATGTGTTTGGGTCAAAGTGAACAATCCTGACCATTTAAATCTGGGTTTTTTTATTGTCAGACTACCAGTACGGTGATCCACATCCACCTCCTGGTTCTTGTCTGCGTTTCCCCAGCCATTGCCCCACTGTATGCTCCACATGCCCTTGTCCGCAATGCGGAGAGTTACCACTGTCTGTTTTCCCGGACCTGAGTGTGGTTCCCATTCCCAGACAACAGTGTCACTCCCAGGATTGTCCGGTCCTTTTAACACAATGTTGCCTTCATTATCCAAGAAATAAATCTGATTTCTGATTTCTGTTGGAAATAGGAAAAATGTAGGAATGAACATTTTAAGCACATTTCCTCCACTCCATGTCTGTAATTATTAATTTTGAATTTCATTTATTTCCAGAATGTTTTGATCTCCCACAGAACCTCCAGTGAGACGGACACAGTTTGTGAATAGATGGCTGGCTGGAATAACCTGGCCTGATCCAGGGATACTTCATGACATGAGAAGAGTGAGTGGGAGACAGACGGAGGTGGAAGGGCGTTTGTGTCGGGTCTCCAGCCGGTGTTCCCTGTGACGGGGTTTCCTGATGTGGGTGGAGATCAGGCCGATCCTGTACACACCACATCCCCGGCCCTTGTCGGACAGACCTGGAGCTGCTAGTCATGTCCGTCACAACCATATTCCCGCAATGACCACAACATCTTAGTCCCCAACAGCGATCTGGGCTCTAAGTTCATCTACTTTGCCCACAATACTCCTTGCATTGGAACGAACATACCTCCACCCATCAGTTTCTCTATATAACTTCACCTCCCTCTGTCTGTCCTTCCTTTGAAACTTACTTATCCTCATCTCCACCTTCCCCTCACCCCCCTGCCTCTCCAGTTTAGCCCTCTTGGTAACACTAGTGCACCTCCCTGCAAACATATTGGTCCCCTCCATTTCAGATACAAACTATCCCTCTTGTAGAGGTGACGTCTGCCCCAGAAGAGATGCCAATGGCCGACAGATGTGAATCTGAATCTCTGCCCCTGCACCAAGTCCTGAGCCATACATTCATCTGTCCTTTCTTCCTATTCCTACCTTCACTAACACATGGCACTAACACGGGAGGAATCTGGAGATGACGAGCCCAGCGAGCCTTGATAAAGACCTGTGTGTGTTCTCTGGCCACAGGTGAGTTTGTGGAAGGGTTGGAGAGTTGTTAATGTAGTGAGACTCATGTCAGTGGTAGGGAAACTATCAGACCTCCTCATCCCTTTTCCTACCCATCCCATTTGTGCCAAAGTGCCCACCACCTTCTGGCTGTTCACCTTCATCCTTGAGAATGTCCCACAGCTGCTGGGAGACATCCTGGACCCTGGCACCAGGGAGGCAACACACCATCCTGGAGTCTGGTTTGCTGCCACTGAATCACCAGTCTGACCCCCAAATATTCTGGGATTTGAATGGAATGGAATTGCTGGCTGGAGAAAGGGGTTGTGGTGGGACTGAAGACAACGGCTTTGGGATTCAAAGTGTTCAGTTGTGGGGGAATTCTGCCCATCCAGTCCTGGATGTCCCACGTGTAGTCTGGGAATGTGGAGACTATGGAGGGGTCGAGGGAGGTGCTAGCGAGGTCGAGCTGGTGTCCACAGTCAACTTGTGGAAGCAACGGTGAAACTTCAGCTGATGTCACCGAGGGGCAGCGTGAGGATGAGAAATAGGAGGGGTCCATGGTAGATTGTCGGAGGGTGCCTGAGGGAACTGAGCCAGAGCGTGAAGTGAAGACATTGCGGGTAGTTCTCGGGCTGCGACTGGATCGATAAGTCAAGGGCAGTTCCACCCACCTGGACTGTGGTGGGGAGATGTTGGGGAGGATGGTGTGGACAACCATGTCACACTGCTCACCGGGGACATTTCTGACGTTGAAAAGGACCATGTTGGTGCAGGGGAAGGGGAGGGAGGGAGCTAATGGGAGAGGCTCACAAATGGAGCTCCAGCAAGGATGGGGTGGATTTGTGGGACGTGGAGAGGAAAGTGAGATTGACAATGGGGTGCGGGTTTACACAGACAATGATGAAGTAAAGCAAGGTGATTGTGACCGGTGAAGAGAAAGCACTTACTCTGTGTGGAAACAGGTCGAAGCAGGAAAACACAGAAACCAAACATCAAACCAGCTGGCAAACTGCTGCAGAAAAACCTCGGCCTCATTTTGTGGATTCCCTGTGGGAAATAACATAGAATTTTAGACTGAGCCAGTTTGTGACACATATCTTCAGTGCATTTGGAGCCCACGTTGATAGCTCACGGAAGGTGTCAGCGCAAGTAGTTAGGGTGGTGAAGAAGGCGTATGGTGTGCTTGCCTTCAATGCTAAGGCCGGTGAATGTAAGAGTGAGGAAGTGTCTCTTTTGTATCTAAAGATAAAACTTCAATTGCAATACTTCTGTTCTGGTGTTGCTCACTGTGGGTCAAAGGCTGGATTGTAAGGACAGGAACATTGCCCCATCTCCCACACACTGTTACTGTGCTGAGGGGTGAAGCAACGATATGTCAAAGTGTGGTCCATCAGGGAATGTTGCCACCTGTCCTGACCCACTCCAGACTGCAGGAAAACGTGCTGAGGGACGCACTGAAGCTTGGTGCAACCAACATACAAACTCTGTGGGGGAGGACCACAGTCTAGGGACCTTCTCCTGCTGGACATTGAGGGCTGAGTCTGGTGGGAACACCCCTCATACAAGGGAAGGGATCTCACCACAGGGACCTTCTCCTGCTGGACATTGAGGGATGAGTCTGGTGGGAACACCCCTCATACAAGGGAAGGGATCTCACCACAGGGACCTTCTCCTGCTGGACATTGAGGGATGAGTCTGGTGGGAACACCCCTCATACAAGGGAAGGGATATCACCACAGGGGGCCACGTGAGTGTTAAGGGTGTTTATTGTAAAGATAAATGCTAATGCTATTGAGTATGACACTATTGAATGTAGAGGCACTGAAAGTGTCTGAAGATGTGTTTATGTTGTTTTAGATTTGTATAAAACAAGGAACTGCAGATTCTGGTTTACCGAGGAAAGACACAGAATAATGGAGTAACTCAGCAGGTCAGGCAGCATCCCTGGAGAACATGGCTAGCTGATGTTTTGGCTCAGGACCGTTTTGTTCAAAAATAGTTTTGTAAATTGTATTTATTCTGCCTAAAGTTTATTTTTAAATGTAAAGGAAATGTGAGGTTAGAAGGGCTCAAGGTGTAATGATTGTGTTTTCCAAGCTCATTCAGAAGATTATATAGATCTGACAGATCCCAAGAACAGTGAGGGATTCTGCGTTTCCCCGTATCACATTCAGGACCTGAAGCAAAATTCACAGCAATGGTTAAGGCTGCATTAAGAGCTTTTATGCAATTTAACCACAATGATTCGTCTATTTTGAGCTCTGGGCTGTTTTACTTCCTGATTTTCTCTCAACTAAGGGGAGAGGGAGGCAACCGTGGCTGACAAGAGAAGTTAGGGATAGAATAAAACTAAAAGAAAAGATGTATAACACAGCAAAGAGTAGCCGGAAGCCAGAGGATTGGGGAACTTTCATAGGACAACAGAAGGAAACAAAACGGGCAATACGGGCTGAAAAGATGAAGTACGAGGGGAAGCTGGCCAGGAATATAAAGAAGGACAGTAAAAGCTTCTTTAGATGTGTTAAGGGGAAAAGAGTAGCAAAGTCAAATGTGGGTCCCTTGAAGGCAGACATGGGTGAAATTATTATGGGTAACAAGGAAATGGCAGAAGAGTTGAACAGGTACTTCGGATCTTTCACTAAGGAAGGCACAAACAATCTCCCAGATGTACTGGAGGACAGAGGATCTAAGGGGGTAGAGGAAATGAAAGAAATTTTCATTAGGCACGAAATAGTATTGGGTAGGCTAATGGGACTGAAGGATGATAAATCCCCTGGGCCTGATGGTCTGCATCCCAGGGTCCTCAGGGAGGTGGCTCTAGAAATAGTGGACGCATTGGTGATCATTTTCCAATGTTCAATAGATCCAGGATCAGTTCCTGTAGATTGGAGGATAGCTAATGTCATCCCACTTTTCAACAAAGGAGCGAGAGAGAAAACGGGGAATTACAGACCAGTTAGCCTGACTGGTGGTGGGAAAGATGCTGGATCATAGAAACATAGACATAGAGAATAGGTGCAGGAGTAGGCCATTCGGCCCTTCGAGCCTGCACCGCCATTCAATATGATCACGGCTGATCATCCAACTCAGTATCCTGTACCTGCCTTCTCTCCATACCCCCTGATCCCTTTAGCCACAAGGGCCACATCTAACTCCCTGTTAAATATAGCCAACGAACTGGCCTCAACTACCTTCTGTGGCAGAGAATTCCTCAGACTCACCACTCTCTGTGTGAAAAATGTTTTTCTCATCTCGGTCTTAAAAGACTTCTCCCTTATCCTTAAACTGTGACCCTTTGTTCTGGACTTCCCCAACATTGGGAACAATCTTCCTGCATCTAGCCTGTCCAATCCCTCTTGTAAGTTTCTATAAGATCCCCCCTCAATCTTCTAAATTCTAGCGAGTACAAGCCGAATCTATCCAGTATTTCTTCATATGAAAGTCCTGCCATCCCAGGAATCAGTCTGGTGAACCTTCTCTGTGCTCCCTCTATGGCAAGAATGTCTTTCCTCGGATTAGGAGACCAAAACTGTACGCAATACTCCAGCTGTGGCCTCACCAAGACCCTGTACAACTGCAGTAGAACCTCCCTGCTCTTATACTCATATCCTTTTATTAAAGAGGTAATAATGGGGCATTTGGATAGCAGTAAAATGCTTAGTCCAAGTCAACATGGATTTATGAAAGGGAAATCATGCTTGACTAATCTTCTGGAATATTTTGAGGATGTAACAAGTAAAATGGATGAAGGGGAGCCAGTGGATGTAGCGTATCTAGACTTTCAGAAAGCCTTTGATAAGGTTCGGCACGGGAGACTGGTGACTAAAATTGGAGCACATGGTATTGGGGGTAGGGTGTTTATATGGGTAGAAAATTGATTGGCAGACAGGAAGCATAGAGTAGGAGTGAACGGGTCCTTTTCAGAATGGCAGGCAGTGGCGAGTGGAGTACCACAAGGCTCGGTGTTGGGGCCGCAACTGTTTACCGTATATATTAATGATTTGGAAGAGGGAATTAGGAGCAACACTAGCAAGTTTGCGGATGACAAGCTGGGTGGCAGTGTGAACTATGAAGAGGATGTTAGGTGGTTGCAGGGGGACCTGGACAGGTTGAGTGAGTGGGCAGATGCGTGGCAGATGCAGTATAATATAGATAAATGTGAGGTTATCCACTTTGGCGGCAAAAACAAGGGGGCAGATTATTATCTCAATGGGGTTAGGTTAGGTAAGGGGGAGGTACAACGAGACCTGGGTGTCCTTGTACACCGGTCACTGAAAGTTGGCGTGCAGGTACAGCAGGCAGTGAAGAAAGCGAACGGCCTGTTGGCCTTCATAACAAGAGGATTTCAGTATTGGAGTAAAGAGGTTCTTCTGCAGTTGTATAGGGCTCTGGTAAGACCTCATCTGGAGTATTGTGTACAGTTTTGGCCTCCTAATTTGAGGAAGGACATCCTTGTGATTGAGGCAGAGCAGCGTAGGTTCAAGAGATTGATCCCTGGGATGGCGGGACTGTCATATGAGGAAAGATTTAAAAGACTAGGCTTGTATTCACTCGAGTTTAGAAGGATGAGGGAGGATCTTATAGAAACATATAAAATTATAAAAGGACTGGACAAGCTAGATGCTGGAAAAAATGTTCCCAATGTTGAACGAGTCCAGAACCAGGGGCCACAGTCTTAGAATAAAGGGGAGGTCATTTAAGACCGAGGTGAGAAAAAACATATTCACCCAGAGAGTTGTGAATTTGTGGAATTCCCTGGCACAGAGGGCAGTGGAGGCACTGGATGGATGCAAGAGAGAGTTAGAAAGAGCTCTAGGGGCTAGTGGAATCAAGGGAGAAGGCAGGCACGGGTTATTGATTGGGGATGATCAGCCATGGCGGTGCTGGCTCGAAGGGCCGAATGGCCTCCTCCTGCACCTATTTTCTATGTTTCTAAATTTCACAACATGTCAATAGGCAGCAGAGGTGTGAAGGGCAAAGAAAAGATCAACCCATCACAAAACCTTATTGTATGAAAAGACAGGACCATTTCCCACCCCAACCAACACTTCACACCCACTCACAGCCCGACCTCAGTCTGCAAAGACTGGGCCCTTCTACACCCACCCCCCTCCAATCACCACTTCATACCCAATTACCCACACCCTCCTTGCTGAACAACATCACTTCATCAACAATAAAAATAGAGGAGGTGGAGAGGCTTTTCAGAAGACAGAAAAGCCGGAAATCTCCAGGACCTGACAATGTTTCCCCTCTACTCTCAAGCTCTGTGCCAAACAACTGGCACCGGTCTATACAGACATGTTTAACCAGTCCCTGCAAACATGTACTGTCCCTGCCTGATTCAAAGTCTCCACTAATGTCCCTGTACCCAAACAGGTAAGGATTACTTGTCTTAATGACTACAGGCCTGTCCCACTGACCTCTGTAGTCATGAAGACCCTTGAAAGGCTTGTGCTGGCCAAGCTGAAAAATATCACAAACCCCCTGCTGGACCCTCTGCATTTTGCATATCGGGCAATAGATCAGTGGATGATGCAGTCAACCTGGGCCTGCACTTCATCCGACAGCACCAAGACCGCCAGGGGACCTATGCGAGGATCCTGTTTGTTGATTTTAGCTCTGCATTCAGCACCATTGTGCCAGAGCTACTACACTCCAAACTTTCCGAGTTGACTGTGCCTGAATCCCACTGTCGGAGGATCACCAGCTTCCTGACACACAGGAAGCAGCATGTGAGGCTGGGAAAGCACATCTCAGACCCGCAAACACTCAGCATAGGAGCACCGCAAGGCTGCGTACTATCCCAGGGTACTTAAGGAATTGGCTCTAGAAATCGTTGATGCATTGGTGATAATTTTCCAATGTTCTATAGACTCAGGATCAGTTCCTGTGGATTGGAGGGTAGCTAATGTTATCCCACTTTTTAAGAAAGGCGGGAGAGAGAAAACAGAATTATAGACCAGTTAGCGTGACATCGGTGGTGGGGAAGATGTTGGAGTCAATTAAACAAAGATGAAATAGCCGCACATTTGGATAGCTGTAACAGGATCAGTTCGAGTCAGCATGGATTTACGATGGGGAAATCATGCTTGACTAATCATCTGGAATTTTTTGAAAATGTAACTAGGAAAATGGACAAGGGAGAGCCAGTGGATGTAGTGTACCTGGACTTTCAGAAAGCATTTGATAAGGTCCCACTTAGGAGATTAGTGGGCAAAATTAGGGCACATGGTATTGGGGGTAGAGTGCTGACATGGATAGAGAAGTGGTTGGCAGACAGGAAACAAAGAGTAGGGATTAACGAGTCCCTTTCAGAATGGCAAGCGGTGACTAGTGGGGTACCGCAAGGCTCGGTGCTGGGACCGCAGCTATTTACAATATACATCAATGATTTGGATGAAGGGATTCAAAGTAACGTTAGCAAATTTGCAAATGACACAAAGCTGGGTGGCAGTGTGAACTGTGAGGAGGATGCCATGAGGATGCAGGGTGACTTGGACAGGTTGGGGGAGTGGGCAGATGCATGGCAGATTAAGTTTAATGTGGATAAATATGAGGTTATCCACTTTGGTAGCAAAAAGGAAGGCATATTACTAACTAAATGGTGTCAAGTTGGGAAAAGGGGAAGTACAACGGGATCTGGGGGTCCTTGTTCATCAGTCTATGAAAGTAAGCATGCGGGTACAGCAGGCATTGAAGAAAGCAAATGGCATGTTGGCCTTTATAACAAGAGGAATCAAATATAGGAGCAAAGAGGTCCTTCTGCAGTTGACAGAGCCCTAGTGAGACTACACCTGGAGTATTGTGTGCAGTTTTGGTCCCCTAATTTGAGGAAGGGCATTCTTGCTATTGAGTGCGTGCAGCGTAGGTTTACAAGGTTAATTCCCGGGATGGCGGGACTGTCATACGCTGAGAGAATGGAGCGGCTGGGCTTGTACACTCTGGAGTTTAGAAGGATGAGAGGGCATATCATAGAAACATAAAAGATTGTTATGGGTTTGGACACGCTAGAGGCAGGAAACATGTTCCCGATGTTGGGGGTGTCACAGGAGAACCAGGAGCCACAGTTTAAGAATAAGGAGTAAGCCATTTAGAACGGAGACGAGGAAGCACTTTTTCTCACAGTGGTGAGTCTGTGGAATTCTCTGCCTCTGGAGGCAGGTTCTCTGGATGCTTTCAAGAGAAAGCTAGAGAGGGCTCCTAAAAATAGCGGAGTCAGAGGATATGGGGAGAAGGCAGGAACGGGGTACTGATTGGGGATGATCAGGCGTGATCACATTGAATGGCGGTGCTGGCTTGAAGGGCCGAATGGACTCTACTCCTGCACCTATTGTCTATTGTCTATTGACTGAGATCACCTGGAAATCTCTTTGCATCCTTTTTGCTTCTCCTAATTACTCTCAGTTTCATCAAACTTAGAAATACTAAATGTACTTCCTTGTCAAAATCATTAATGTACATTGAAAATAACCGGCTCAAGCGATGGTTTCAACGATGGCTCATTAGTCACCATGTGCCACCCAAAAGGAGTCTCGGTTCCTAGCCTGCTAAAGAATTGTCAACCCATCCCAGTTGAACATTGCCAAATCCACATATTTTAATATTCCTTGTTGATCTTTTATGCATGGCTTTATCAAAGACCTTCTGAAAATGCAACACACCCACTTCTTCTCCCTGAAGCAAAAAAAACAAAACAAATTCCTGGAGGAACTCAGCGGCTCCGGCAGCATCTGTGGAGGGAAATTATTAATACAGCAATTTCTTTTTTTTTCAGGATGAAAACATTGTTTTGGAAAACAGAAACAACAACAAGGTTATATGTTGAAATATTTTCATACAGCAGGTAGGAAACAGGAAATTTGAAATGTGGGAAAGAATAAAGAATAAAGAATAAAGAATAAAGAGAAACACCACTATTTTAGATTTTAATCAGTCGGATGTAGCAAAAATAATGACATTTGTTCCCTTTTTAGTGAAGACACCATCATTGTAATAGGAGAACACATTTCACAATAACATGTGAAGAAGTACATCAGTTTTGCAAACTACATTTCAATCATTTAATCCCCTTCATTGAATCCACTATTACCAATGAAGAATAATGTCTGATGTTTACTGACCTTCTGCAGAGGAACTTGTGTGGAATTCTGGAGAAGCAGCAACGTGGCTTTGAGCCCAGCCCAGGACAAGCTGAGGTTCCCTCACACTGCACAGTAACCGACTGCCTCTTGTCAAACTAAATGACACTCCCCCTCCATCTCAGGGTTCCGGTACCACTGGTGTTGATACAAATGGGTTAAGATACAGAATTATACAACAAATAAAGATTCCATCTGGAATCGAACTTGCACCTTTGCGATTTTGAACATTTCGAATGGATCTCAAATGGGAGAGCTCCAGGTGCTTTGCTGCATCCTGCTGGGCCTGATGTTCCATGAGAGAGTACATGCAATCCAGGGAGGTCCTGCCATTTCATGATAAAAAAACCTCCATAGAGGGTTGTGTTCATTAAACATGCTGGCAATTCCATTGCACCCATTAGGATAAACCGAACCATTCCCGGAGAGAGGATTGGCCCTGGTGAAAGGAGAAAGAACATACTGTTTCCTCACTTGCCTCTTCATGGGAAGGAGCCCACAGATTTCACCATGGGAAGCTTTCACTGTCCTAATGAATGCCCACCATTATTGGTCAGCTGAGCAAAATCTCGAATGACATTAAAAGAAGCAAGAGTACAGAGTGTACACTGGGTGTGGACCTCAGCATCCATCATTGGGAATGGCTTGGTCACACGGCCACTCACTGAGATGGCCGAACCCTGAAGGATGTGTCTGCCAGGCTCTTTCTACAGCAGGTAGAGAATGAGCCAACACAAGGGATTGACCTACTTGACCTCCTCCTCTCCTGTCCACCTGCAACAGGTGAATCTGTTGACCATGGCTTTGGCAGAAATCAGAAGACCATTGCACAGTTCTCATTGGGGACAATGTTTTGTCATTACACCAGTCATCCCATATTGCTCTGACTGGCACAACAGTTTTTGATGTCATCTTCCCAAAGGAGCTGCAGAGGCTGAGACATTGACTGTGTTCAAGATAGAGGATGATTGACTATAAACTCAACAGGTCAGGAGACGTGGGGAAAGTGGGCAGGTGGTGTTGAGACCAATATTGGATCAGCTGTATGGGCCTGACAAATTGTGCTCCCTCAGACTTTCTTCCTTCGAGTGCAGGAGGCTGAGATTTAGTTGAATTATTGAGGGGACTAGATAGGCTGAAGAACAGAGCCTTTTACCCAGTGTGGGGGTATCAAGAACCAGAGGACATGGGTTTGCGGTGAGATGATAAGGTTTAATCTGAACACGATGGGCATCCTTCACATTCAAAGGATAAAGGATTCAAACAAGAGGAGTTGAGTATAGAAGCAAAGAGGTCCTTCTGCAGTTGTACAGGGCCCTAGTGAGACCACACCTGCAGTATTGTGTGCAGTTTTGGTCCCCTAATTTGAGGAAGGACATTCTTGCTATTGAGGGAGTGCAGCGTAGGTTTACAAGGATAATTCCCAGGATGGCAGGACTGTCATATGCTGAGAGAATGGAGCGGCTGGGCTTGTACACTCTGGAGTTTAGAAGAATGAGAGGGGATCATTGAAATGTATAAGATTATTAAGGGTTTGGACACACTAGAGGCAGGAAACATGTTCCTGATGTTGGGGGAGTCCAGAACCAGGGACCACAGTTTAAGAATAAGGGGCAAGACATTTAGAACGGAGATGAGGAAAACCTTTTTCACACAGAGGGTTGTGAATATGTGGAATTCTCTGCCTCAGAGGGTGGTGGAGGCCGGTTCGCTGGATGCTTTCAAGAGAGAGCTAGATGGGGCTCTTGAAGATAGTAGAGTCAGGGGATATGGGGAGAAGGCAGGAACGGGGAACTGATTGTGGATGATCAGCCGTGATCACATTGAATGGCGGTGCTGGCTTGAAGGGCCGTATGGCCTCTACTCCTGCACCTGTTGTCTATAAAGGGTAGTAGGTATAGAAACATAGAAATTAGGTGCAGGAGTAGGCCATTCGGCCCTTCGAGCCTGCATCGCCATTCAATATGATCATCCAACTCAGTATCCCGTACCTGCCTTCTCTCCATACCCTCTGATCCCCTTAGCCACAAGGGCCACATCTAACTCCCTCTTAAATATAGCCAATGAACTGGCCTCAACTACCCTCTGCGGCAGTCAGTTCCAGAGACTCACCACTCTCTGTGTGAAAAAAGTCTTTCTCATCTCGGTCTTAAAGGATTTCCCCCTTATCCTTAAACTGTGACCCCTTGTCCTGGACTTCCCCAACATCGGGAACAATCTTCCTGCATCTAGCCTGTCCAACCCCTTAAGAATTTTGTAAGTTTCTATAAGATCCCCTCTCAATCTCCTATATTCTAGAGAGTATAAACCGAGTCTATCCAGTCTTTCTTCATAAGACAGTCCTGACATCCCAGGAATCAGGCTGGTGAACCTTCTCTGCACTCCCTCTATGGCAAGAATGTCTTTCCTCAGATTTGGAGACCAAAACTGTATGCAATACTCCAGGTGTGGTCTCACCAAGACCCTGTACAACTGCAGTAGAACCTCCCTGCTCCTATACTCAAATCCTTTTGCTATGAATGCTAACATACCATTCGCTTTCTTCACTGCCTGCTGCACCTGCATGCCTACTTTCAATGACTGGTGTACCATGACACCCAGGTCTCGCTGCATCTCCCCTTTTCCTAATCGGCCACCATTTAGATAATAGTCTGCTTTCCTGTTTTTGCCACCAAAGTGGATAACCTCACATTTATCCACATTATACTGCATCTGCCAAACATTTGCCCACTCACCCAGCCTATGCAAGTCACCTTGCAGTCTCCTAGCATCCTCCTCACAGCTAACACTGCCCCCCAGCTTAGTGTCATCCACAAACCTGGAGATATTGCCTTCAATTCCCTCATCCAGATCATTAATATATATTGTAAATAGCTGGGGTCCCAGCACTGAGCCTTGCGGTACCCCACTAGTCACTGCCTGCCATTGTGAAAAGGACCCGTTTACTCCTACCCTTTGCTTCCTGTTTGCCAGCGAGTTCTCTATCCACATCAATACTGAACAATATATGTGATGAGCTGCCAGAGGAGGTAGTTGAAGCAAGTATTAGCATTTCAATTAAAAGACACTTGAACAGGTAGATGGAAAGGAAAGGTTTAGAGGGATATGGGGCAAATGGAACAAAGTTTGATGAGGAAACGAGGTTAGCATGGACAATGTTTCTGTGCTGTACGACTCTGTGACTGACTGAGTCCTGATCGCTGTGTGAGAGCATCTTCACCAACAGTATTGCAGAACTTCAAGAAGGCAGCTCACCACCACCTTCTCCAAGGCAGTTAGTGATGGATAATAAATATTGACTTTGATGCTGATATTAGTAAAAACTAATTGGGATAAATCTTCTCCTTTGAACCATACTGTAGATTATCTGCCACAATTATCCCAATCACTGACAAAGATACTCGAGCTTCTCTGTCTTTTAGTTACTATTATAATAAATGCATCCTCAGCACACATGCCCCATGTTCTGCTTCACATATTTAAACAAAATTATATATAAATAGAATTATAAGAAATTACTTTTAAATGTAAAGGGTAAATAGAGAAGTTGTTTCTGAAGATAACATCAGCGTAAAAGAGGAAGGATCTGTGTTAGGCCCTGTTTACACTTCTGCTGTGAAAGTCAGCAAGTGCCCCAACGGAGACATTTGCACCAGATAAAACACGGGATGATCCCAGTGTTTAGAATGTGAGAGTGACGGACAGTGTGAGTTGGAGGGGGAGATGGGATGAATTACGAAGAGAAAGATTCAGGAACTGGGGAAAAAATATCAAAACAGAGGGTGAGCAGCAATAAAAATGAATTGTATTTCTCTGCAGAATTCACGCAACATGGGGGAAATGATTTGTTAACCCGGATTAAGGAAGGAGCTTGATTAGATTTCTTCTCACGATGGAGACAAGACTAACTGCTGAGCTGATGACGAGGTGCCCTTTCTGATTCCTTCCAGATTGTTTGCTTAGAAATCAATTGTTTAGGATGTGGGCCTCACTGCTCAGGCTTCCATTTTTAGCCCATGAGGATGTGAACATCCTTACGTAGCCAGTGAATGATGCTCCCACGGTGCTCTTGATGGGAATGAAGGAACAGCAATGGATTTCCAAGTCATGACTGGAGAGTCACCCACAGCGTGTGGAGATCCCAGGGCCTGTTGCCATCGTCTTTCTTGGTTAATGGGATCACTGATGTGAGAGGTGTTATTGAAGTAGCCTTGGCAATGAACATTGAGACACCTTGCAGTGGTAGATTGAGACTGAAGACACAAGTGTTGGAAACAAAGAAGATTTCAGTAGTAGATGGGGACATGCTATGTCCTGGATGATGTCGTGCTTATTCAGTATCGCTGGAGTAACGTTCATCACGGCATTGCACCCTTCTGAATTGGGCCTTGCCGCTGATGGAGAGGTGTTGTGGTGTCAGGAATTCCTTGCCCCATGTTGGAAACATAGAAACATAGAAAGTAGGTGCAGGAGTTGAGGCCATTCGGCCCTTCGAGCCTGCACCGCAATTCAATATGATCATGGCTGATCATCCAACTCAGTATCCAGTACCTGCCTTCTCTCCAAACCCCCTGATCCCTTTAGTCTAACTCCCTCCAAATATAGCCAATGAACTGGCCTCAACTACCTTCTGTGGCAGAGAATTCCACACACTCACCACTCTCTGTGTGAAAAACGATTTTCTCATCTCAGTCCTACAAGACTTCCCCCTTATCCTTAAACTGTGACCCCTTGTCCTGGACTTCCCCAACATCGGGAATAATCTTCCTGCATCTAGCCTGTCCAAACCCTTAAGAATTTTGCAAGTCTCTATGAGATCCCCCCTCAATCTTCTAAATTCCAGCGAGTACAAGCCGAGTCTATCCAATCTTTCCTCATATGGAAGTCCTGCCATCCCAGGAATCAGTCTGGTGAACCTTCTCTGTACTCCCTCTATGGCAAGAATGTCTTTCCTCAGATTAGGAGACCAAAACTGTACGCAATACTCCAGGTGTGGCCTCACCAAGACCCTGTACAACTGCAGTAGAACCTCCCTGCTCTTGTACTCAAATCCTTTTGCTATGAATGCCAACATACCATTCGCTTTCTTCACAGCCTGCTGCACCTGCATGCCTACTTTCAATGACTGGTGTACAATGACACCCAGGTCTCGTTGCATCTCCCCTTTTCCTAATCGGCCACCATTCAGATAATAGTCTACTTTCCTGTTTTTGCCACCAAAGTGGATAACCTCACATTTATCCACATTATACTGCATCTGCCTTGATAACAAGAAATGAACCACCTTTCCTTTATCGATACTGCTTCTTAATGCTGCAACTCCCTACATAGTATAACTGTGGGAGTACTTTCACCGGAAGGAATGGAAAGGTTTAGGAAAGCAATCTACCACTGTCTTGAGTACAATTCACAATGGGAGGAAACCACTAACCTTGACATTGATGCTCAAATTGTCCAGAATAACTGAATGAGTAAAGAAATGCTACAAAGTGAAATCAAGTACACCTGGATTAATGCTATTCAAATACTTACAAATACTTTATAATTTTGGAGGTTCCACGACACTTGTAAAGGGAGCAGTGTCAATAGAACCTCTTCTCAATCTCTCTTAAATCCCCACTACCCAGCTTCCTAACAATCTCAACCTTTTCTTTACTTTTGTCAAAATCCACAGAGTGAAATTGTTCAGTTTTAAATTATCCAGGTTTCTCCTCTCCCTCTTGTGACTAACCTCATGTTCCCATATCTCACCTGACATAGAAACAGAGAAACATAGACAATAGGTGCAGGAAGAGGCCGTTCGCCCCTTCGAGCCAGCATCGCCATTAATTGTGATCATGGCTGATCATCCACAATCAGTAGCCTGTTCCTGCCTCTCCCCATATCCCTTGATTCCACTAGCCCCTAGAGCTCTATCTAACTATCTTTTAAATTCATCCAGTAAAATGGCATCTACTGTCTTCTGTGACTGAAATCCTAACGGGAATCCGAAAATTCCCAACCACTCCACACTACTGCTGTCTCCGTTAGCTGAATCCCACATTCATAGAAACATAGAACATAGGTGCAGGAGTAGGCCATTCGGCCCTTCAAGCCAGCACCGCCATTCAATATGATCATGGCTGATCATCCAGAATCAGTACCCCATTCCTGCTTTCTCCCCATTCCCCTTGATTCCATTAGCCCTAAGAGCTAAATCTAACTCTCTTGAAAACGTCCAGTGAATTGGCCTCCACTGCCTTCATTGGCAGAGAATTTCACAGATTCACAACTCTGGGTGAAAATGTTTTTCCCATCTCAGTTTTAAATCGCCTCCCCTTTATTTTTAGACTGTGGAAAAAAAACTGGAGAAGGATTTCTTTACTCCTATACTCAAATCTTCTCATTATGAAGGCCAACATGCCATTAGCTTTCTTCACTGCCTGCTGTACCTGTATGTTTACTTTCATTGACTGGTGTACAAGGACACCCAGGTCTCATTGTGCTCCTCTTTTTCCTAATCTGACACCATTGAGATAATAATCTGCCTCCTTGTTCTTGCCACGATAATGGATACTCTCACATTTATCGACATTATACTGCATCTGCCATGCATCTGCCACTCACACAACCTGTAACATTCTCTTCGCAGGTCATACTGCCACCCAGCTTTGTGTCATCTGCAAATTTGCTAGTGCTACTTTTAATTCCATCATCTAAATCATGAATATATATTGTAAATAGTTGACTACATCACTGATGTAGAGCCCAAGCGATTGAAGGCAGAATCCTTTCGTGCAGACATGGACATCCCAAAGAGAGTTGGACTGACCACTAACTCCCACATGCTGCAGTGTGGACACATACTGTCGCTTCCCTTGCCATCTCCAGCCCAGTTTGTTTATATGTTCATAGCCCGTATACAATTCGGAGATTAATGATGAATGATCAAGCAGATTGTATTTAGAAAATCAATCATATTCCTGAGCACTTTCACATTTTATAAAACCATTTGTCAGGATTGAACAGAATTATAACAGTTTGTGGGTCTATGTGTGCCACTCTGCTAACGTGACCAAGCATTTCTGGGTGTGGTTTGTGCTTGCAGAAAGGGCATGTATTTTCTGGATCGGACACACAAAAACTGTGGCCATTCCGCATGCATAGTTGTTTACTGAGACACTTTATCCTCCAGTTTGCAAAGAGTATTACCTTGGGAAAGCACAGCTCAATGAGAAACTAATAGAGAGACTATAGACGACAGAGTCGATCGAGTTCTGGTGATTCAATATGAAGAGGGCTTGATTCGCGATCTGGAAATATGAATCCAAATCCTGCTTTGGAATCTGCGGAATTGAAATAAAAATGAATAATTAATTCATGAATTAAGTTCCAGATTCAATGATGTTGACTGTGAAGGCACCAGATTGCTGCAAACCCACCTGGGTCACAATGCCCTTCTGGTGAGGAAAACTCACCTGATTTGGCATCCACGTGACTCCAGGCCTATAGCAATGTGGTTGGCTCTTAACTGTCCTGTGAGATGGTCCCGCCCTCCACTATGTTCAGGGGGCAATTAGGGATGGGCAATAAATACTGGCTTTGTAGCAACCTCACATCCCAGGTATGAGAACTAAGTGTCTACAAGGGCTTTGTGTGGAAAACTGGCAGAGTGAAATGGAATATATTTTGCAAATGATGTTTGTTCACTGGGACTTTGCATCAATAGATTTCTGAGAAAGAACAGTAACTGTTGCAAAAGCTGTGAAAGTTTGGCTGTACACTATTATGTTAGAAGCAAAGAGCAAATAATGATTGAGCTGATATGTGGATTGGTGTGAACTGTGCCGTCAATTTTTTCAGCTTTGTATGAAATCGACAGTTAAAAAAAAACAAATATTAGAAGATTTTCAAAACTGCTTTTATCCAAATTCTATCCAAACTCATTGGAATATCACTGACCCCAAAACATGCCTCGGAGCAGCTCAGTTGGACACACTTAAATTAATAAAGATAATGCTTTCAGGAATATTACCCAATATATTTTTAAGGGAAATAAAAGCCACAAACTTTTGCAATAGTTAAATGCTTCAGTTTCTCACACGAACCCATTGCCATGGTGACTGAGGTCCACCATTCAATGCTTGAACCCCACTCCTCCCCCGACAGCTCCCTGCCTTTCTGCAGCCCCAACTCCAGTCCCAGTTCAATGCAATGACACATTTTACAGGTTGTTCGACAAAGTTATTCGTAAGTTATTATGTGGTAAGCAAGCATTAGTACAAATGAAGACCAGTCTTCGAATGTAATTGAAATGTAGGCTACATGCAGTGATCAGTTTTGAATTGAAAAGGATAGTTTTGTAAACAAACTGTGCTGCCTGCAGGGCACAAGGTACAGCCCCACAGCAGGAGACTGCTCGGGAGAGTTGGTTTGCAACCCAACTTGACCATGAGATGTTTCAGCCTTCTTCCTCTCTTCTTGCGTATGGCCTAAAGTTGGAGGACAACTTGTTCTATTTGATCTAATTAGAATTAGTTAGATTTAGCTCTTAGGGCTAACGGAATCAAGGGGTATGGGGAGAAAGCAGGAATGGGGTACTGATTCTGGATGATCAGCCATGATCATATTGAATGGCAGTGCTGGCTCGAAGGGCCGAATGGCCTACTCCTGCACCTATGTTCTATGTTTCTATGAATGTGGGATTCAGCTAACGGAGACAGCAGTAGTATGGAGTGGTCGGGAATTTTCGGATTCCCGTTAGGATTTCAGTCACAGAAGACAGTAGATGCCATTTTACTGGATGAATTTAAAAGAGAGTTAGATAGAGCTCTAGGGGCTAGCGGAATCAAGGGATGTGGGGAGAGGCAGGAACAGGCTACTGATTGTGGATGATCAGCCATGATCACAATGAATGGCGATGCTGGCTCGAAGGGGCGAATGGCCTACTCCTGCACCTATTGTCTATGTTTCTCTGTTTCTATGCCAGGTGAGATATGGGAACATGAGGTTAGTCACAGAGGGAGAGGAGAAACTTGGATAATTTTAAACTGAACAATTTCACTCTGTGGATTTTGACAAAGGTAAAGAAAAGGTTGAGATTGTTAGGAAGCTGGGTAGTGGGGATTTAAGAGAGATTGAGAAGAGGTTCTATTGACATTGCTCCCTTTACAAGTGTCGTGGAACCTCCAAAATTATAAAGTATTTGTAAGTATTTGAATATCATTAATCCAGGTGTACTTGATTTCACTTGTGTAGCATTTCTTTACTCATTCAGTTATTCTCGACAATTTGAGCATCAATGTCAAGGTTAGTGGTTTCCCCCCCATTGTGAATTGTACTCAAGACAGTGGTAGATTGCTTTCCTAAACCTTTCCATTCCTTCCGGTGAAAGTACTCCCACAGTTATACTAGGTAGGGAGTTGCAGCATTAAGAAGCAGTATCGATAAAGGAAAGGTGGTTCATTTCTTGTTATCATGGCAGATGCAGTATAATGTGGATAAATGTGAGGTTATCCACTTTGGTGGCAAAAACAGGAAGTAGACTATTATCTGAATGGTGGCCAATTAGGAAAAGGGGAGATGCAACGAGACCTGGGTGTCATGGTACACCAGTCATTTAAAGTAGGCATGCAGGTGCAGCAGGCTGTGAAGAAAGTGAATGGTATGTTGGCATTCATAGCAAAAGGATTTGAGTACAAGAGCAGGGAGGTTCTACTGCAGTTGTACAGGGTCTTGGTGAGGCCACACCTGGAGTATTGCGTACAGTTTTGGTCTCCTAATCTGAGGAAAGACATTCTTGCCATAGAGGGAGTACAGAGAAGGTTCACCAGTCTGATTCCTGGGATGTCAGGACCTCCATATGAAGAAAGACTGGATAGACTTGGCTTGTACTCGCTAGAATTTAGAAGATTGAGGGGGGATCTCATAGAGACTTACAAAATTCTTAAGGGGTTGGACAGGCTAGATGCAGGAAGATTGTTCCCGATGTTGGGGAAGTCCAGGACAAGGGGTCACAGTTTAAGGATAAGGGGGAAGTCTTTTAGGACCGAGATGAGAAAATCATTTTTCACACAGAGAGTGGTGAGTCTGTGGAACTCTCTGCCACAGAAGGTAGTTGAGGCCAGTTCATTGGCTATATTTAAGAGGGAGTTAAATGTGGCCCTTGTGGCTAAAGGGATCAGGGGGTTTGGAGAGAAGGCAGGTACAGGATACTGAGTTGGATGATCAGCCGTGGTCATATTGAATGGCGGTGCAGGCTCGAAGGGCCGAATGGCCTGCTCCTGCACCTAATTTCTATGTTTCTATGTTTCCAACATGGGGCAAGCAATTCCTGACACCACAACACCTCTCCATCAGCAGCAAGGCCCAATTCAGGAGGGTGCAATGCCGTGATGAACGTTACTCCAGCGATACTGAAGTAGCACGACATCATCCAGGACATAGCATGTCTCCATCTTGTGAGATACGCTTTGTGCTCACAATTTTACTTCGGAGTCACGTGAGTGACTACGTGAAGACCCCGCCGGGACGCATGCGCGACATATCGTCGAACGCATTGCGGAAGCGACAGTCGGGAGGAGCGCCGCTCCTCCAGCGCGAATTTTGAAAAATTACTGAAGGTAAGTCTTACCTTTTCTGGTGAGCGTGGCGACTCGGTGTGTTTCTTTTTGCAGAACGGAGGAAGCACCATGGAGTAGCGCAGGGAGAGCAGCAGCTGATACCGCTGCTGTGGAAGCAGCCAGCAGCGTGCTGTCTCTCCAGAGCTGCAGGTGCTGCCAGCAGCTCCCGGACTTCTCGCCGCTACAGACCGCAGGTGCGCCGCGGGCGGCGGCAAAACCACCCGGAAGTCGGACAGGTCCGTTGACTCGGCTGGGTCCGGACCTGAAGACACCCCGTTCCGGATAGGGACGGCGGGCGTCTTTCCCGCGGGAGCGGGTGGGGAGCAGTGCTCCAGCGTGACCTGCTTATGCAGGGGCAGAGTCACAGTGGGTCTCCTCGCAGACCCACGGCAGCATCCTTTCAAGGACTGCCAAATGTCTCACCCTCTTCGCAGGGGAGCATTAGGGGTCAGAGCTGGGCTGACCCTGAAGAAGGGGCAATGGCTGAACAGTCAACTGTGAGGGGTGCCAGAAGAGAGAGCAGCAGAAGATTTGTGGGACACATGCTGTATCAACTCAAGAAGGACTGCCTATACAAAGCTGCAAGCCAGTAAAAATACATGGCTACAAACCAGCTACAGGAGCAAGCCATTAACTTTATGGCTGGGAAGTACATTGCTCCAGAGAACTCCATTTCTCTTAAAGTACCAGCAGTCCATGACCCCATCTGGGGCAACAGGAGCCCATCTATAAGGAGCCAGGAGGTGAAGCTCCAGAGGAAACTGCTGGCTGCTAAAATCACAGCAGTACCAGGACAACTGATGGGGTTGATTTGCCTGAAGAGTTACGTAGATGCTCTAGCAGACTGTGTAATACTCAGTGGAGATTTACAGTTACAGGAAGAGCATCATCAAGAAGTGCGGAATTATGCAAGACAAGTAGCACACAGGCACCAAAATGGCTGTTGGGGGACCTCCCGAAGCAGGTGAAAGACCTGCATGAGGAAGCCAAGGCTATAGGCCTGATCAAGGTGCCAAGCATCTCTAAAACCCCCTATCAACAGCGGCAGCACCCCTACACACCCACCAGACATCGGTGCTATGGAAGACCATCTGGTGGTGAAAGCTCGAAGGCCGGCCCACCTGCACAGCGGTCTTTCAGACCATGGCCCAGCCCGGCCTTCATGGAAAACGCGCCAACCCCACAACGCAGCAACACAATACCAGAAGAAACAACTGCGGAGACAACCCACACAACACCGGTAACCATGGAGGTAGGTGGGTCTGGTTGTCTTAAAAAACATTGCATGTCCGATTCATTAAAGTTGGGGGACGGTTGCACTTGTTTCATCATGTGTGCTGCACTTTTACCTCTGAACTTTTACATACTCGGAAGTATTCAGAATTACAAAATTGAATTTGTATACGAACTACCGTCCCAGTTCAGCATACGCCTAGCAGGAAGTTCATACTTCACAAAAAGAGAGAACAGCAGGCCATGCTGAACTGTTAAGACTAACAGTAATCTAACCTGCACCTAATTTCTATGTTTCTATGTTTCTATGACTAAACACAAAATGGATTGAGAAAACAATCAGAGAATTTCAAGAGTTCGTATCAAATATATTTATAAAAAACTAAAAAGATGGTGGTTGCCGTATCATTATAGATTTGACCGAACTAAATACTTCCGTTCAGTATGCCCATTTCAAATTAGACACGTTTGTCACACACAGGGTCATCGTAAATACCTGAAATTTATCTGGATGGGACAGCAATGGTAGTATGCCTTATCCAATGGGTTGTCATCAGCACCCAGGCTATTACAAATTTATTAAAACCAGCTTTAGCATACTTAAAGAAACATAACCATATCGTCATGGCTTACCTTGATGATATTCTCATTGTAGGTGAAAATTGGAGCTGGCTACATTGGTGGTATCAGCCACAACACAGAGAGGTTTAACGTACATCCAGATAAATCAAAATTGGAACCCTCCACTACCATGGATTATTTGGGGTTCACTATTGACTCTGTTCATATGTCTATCACCTTGCCACCAAACAAAGTGACAGACTTGATGGGAGTATGCAAAAGCCTCACTGGCATCAGGGAACCATCCATTCGGCAAGGAGCAAGAGTGATTGGGAATTGGTGGCTGCGTTCCCAGCAGCACAATTGGACCACTCCATTATTAAAACCTGGAAGAGGGAAATTTTAGCTCTCAAAAATCATACAGGCCATTTCAATAGGCCTATGCAACTACCAGGGAAAGTAATTAGAATTAAACTGGTGGATAGAAATGTTCCATATTATCCTAACCCCATCACCCCATTCTATATCCCTAGGGTACATTACAGACTGATGCCAGTGCTAAAGGTTGGGGAGCAACTAATACCACCGCAAGTTGTGGTGGCAGATGAGTGCACAAAAATTATTCTGTTTAAAGCACTAGGAATTAATTATCTAGAAATGCTGGGAGCGTTTCATGGACTCAGGGCCTACTGCTCAGATGAGCACCAGTTGCATGTACGGTACAGATTGATACCACACTGGGGGCCTATATATAATCATATGGGTGAAATAAAGTCGATATCATGTGATGAATTGCCTAATAATATCTGGCACTGGTGTCTGGGAGAGAGATTTGGATCTCAACCACTTACCTTCCAGGCAAGCTAAATACAGTGGCAGACATCAGGTCACGTAAATTCAACGACAACATTAAATGGATGTTGGATCGGAAAGTGTTTACAGATATTATAGACCGGTATGGGACACCAGATATCGACCTTTTTTCCATCCGGACTAATTCACCAACTACCAACATATGTTGCTTGGGAACCAGACCCAGGGGCAGCAGCGATGGACGATTTCTCGCTGCATTGGGGGGGGGTTTTGTTTTGCTATGCATTTTCCCCTTCTGCCTCATCAGGCGAGTCTTACAATAATTAAACAAGACGCCGCAACGGGTACCATGGTTCCCAACAGTACAAAGTTGGTCTCAGAACCCTGCATCTGGATCAACAACGGCCAAGGAGGTTGGCACACCCCGTGCGGGAAAGTATCCGTGCCATGACTGTATGAACTTGTTGATTTGCAGTTTCTGAACAGGCCATTTCTGGGATACGGACTCTCCGACAGGACGATCAATGCCATCTCAGCGTCGTACAGGGAGTCCACGAGAAGACAGTACCTGACATATGTCAGGAAATGGGAAGTGTTCAGCACCAGGACGAACACTACATATGACTCAGCCACCAACACTGAAGTGCTGGAGTTCTGGCCACCCTTCATTTCGATGAAGGATTGAGTTACAGTGCCATTATTGTGCAAGGAGTGCCCTAGCTAATATCTGGGCAGAGGGAGTGATCACCTGGCTATAGGATCACACCCACTAGTACCTAAACGAATGAGGGGTATTTGTACTCTATTCCCCCCAGGTCCAGATACACCTATATATGGGACATAGGTAGTACACCATGTTACGAGGATGGACACCAATATCGGGGCTCACTCTGGACAAACTAATATCCTAGATGGGAATGATTATGGCACTTGGATCAGCACAACGGGTCCAGTCCTTACACAAGCTAGAATAGGACGTCATGTCTGTCACAAATGGCAGATAACCTGCTACATACAGGGGTACTTAAACTAGACTGACCCGGTTCCTTTGGCCAATATTAGAGTTCTGGCCTATCCTGCAGATAGTCGGCCCTGCATAGTGACACATACTTTCCAATATATAGTCACCAAGACACTTATGGGCACGGAGAGAGCTTTCTCATTAGCCATAAATGCCCTCACCTAAGGTCACAGTGCAAACCATATCCAGATGGTTCGGGTGGTATTACGTGCAGTGGTGAATACTAATGTTTTCAAATCTCACTCCAACAGGGCTGCATCTACATCGGACGCTAGGATGATGGGAGTTCCTATGGACCACATCCTTGCCACAGCGGGGTGGAGCAATGAACGCGTTCAATGCTTTATAATAAACCCGTGGGCGATCCTGAGACGTTTGCAGGGAAAAAATTAAGTTCTGTAAAATAAATTACCCAATGTGGGGCATATTATTTTAGGTATGAATAATACCTTTATTGTTTTTCAGCACAGTGTCGTGTGTGAAATACGTTCATCCTCCGTCCCAGAATGGCAGTGTGTGAGCATGGTCTCGTTCCAGGGCATGAAATCACAGAGCTTTGAAATCTTCACGTAGTCACTCACGTGACTCCGAAGTAAAATAGTAAGATTAAATGAGAACTTACCAGTTTGAAGTTTGATCTTTAATTTATGAGGAGTTACGATGAGGGATTACGTGCCCTCCGCTCCCAAAACCCTCTATTATAAAGTTCAACTGGTATGGAAGTTCTCTCTTATCTTACTATATTAGTCTACTCTGGTATCTGTGATTTCACACCACTGCTTTGAAGAATGTCGCGCATGCGTCCTGGCGGGGTCTTCACGTAATCCCTCATCGTAACTCCTCATAAAATAAAGATCAAACTTCAAACTGGTAAGTTCTCATTTAATCTTACTATTAATGCTCAAAGACTAAATCTTGGAAGCAAGAGTTCTTTATTCCTCACGACTCTGCAGACCCGGGTGCCTCTCCAAATCGAGACACACCGAAGCCAAAGAAGTCATCCCCCTTTATACACAGAATTTTACATTCAACCTCCCCTCTGGACCCTTCTCCAATCAGGGTCTGAGGTGCACAATCTGTAGGTACATCCCACCGTACATCCCCTCGCACCTCCCATATCATACATTGCATGTTCAAACATGTTCATGGTAATGAGCAGTTTCTTGACCAGGGGTGTGTTGTAATATTCATTTATTCTATTAAGCATGCTCAGTTGCTCATGACCTACCCTAGTTTTACTCACCTCCTAGTGAACCCTCTCAGTTCTCCTATATCAGTACTAAAGCTAAGCTATAGTGACAAGGGTCCCATCTATCACTCCCTTCCACTGATATGGATCTCTCTACATCACTCCCTTCTACTGCTATACAATGCTATTACTTCTTACTCAAGGACTCAAGGATGGGTCTGGCAACCTTCAGACACAGCTGTGTCAGAATCCTCTCTCCAGCCCCTCTCAGTTCGGATTCTCTTTAAAACTCCTTACTTTAATGGGGTTTAAAAACTTTATCCCTCACAATCCTCCCTTTTTCTTTTGCTACGCATACACTGATTAAACCCTCATTTCAAGTTCCCTCAACTCGAACTGACGTAACATTGTCCTAACCTTCTCTTCCTGTAAATCATGAACCTCCCCTGGCCGCATTATCATTATTTTCTGTATTTCCCCTCTCTCTCCCATAGGCATGACTACCGCCTGCATCTGACTTATACTTCTAGTAATAAGTTCCCTAAAACAAGGGATGCAACAGGGGATAAAGATCAGTCCAGCCTCTGCACATAGAAACACGAGTCCCACCGTTCTCCACCATGTTCCTCCGAGGATGGAATCCCACCATTGGGTTCCCATAATCGAATTCCACTTTTGTATTGGAACATGTGCCAACTTACGGATCCCTTCTGATATGTCCATCACTGCCTGTCCATTATCATCGATGTTCAAACAGCAATTAGAGAGGTTGAATTTCCCGCATACCCCTCCTTCTTCTGCCAGGAGGTCATCTAGGGCTAACCTGTTCTGGTATATCGCTGCTCTCATCTGCGTCTGCTGCTTTGCCAGCATTTCCAGCGCCCCCGCAATTTGGTTGGTAATTACCTCCAGTACTGCCTGAAGCCTTATGATCCGGTTTAACATGTATACTGGTGTTCGGTAGCCCCAGGATCCATCCTGTGCCCAAGTGGCTGGTCCGTAGTATGAGATGATTCTTGCTGGTGGCCATTCATCATCTGTCCATTCTCCAATGTCTATTTTCCTCTTTTTCCGATATAGGTCATCAAATACAGGTGTTCCTAACGACCGGCCCTCTTTGGTGTTTAACAGGAAAAATCCAGGTTGTACCAGTCCAATAAAACAAGTCCCACTCCAATTCATCGGTAACACTGAGTATGCCTTGTATCCACATATCCATAACAGTCCTTCAGGGGCCGGTCCACTAGAGGCAACCTTGTTCCATATATCTCGCAATACTAGGATCCCCTGATAAGGGTTGTTCCCGGTGCAGTTCCATAGTCCAGCCGATTCCACTCCATCGGTCTTCATCCAGATAGCGCAGTTTTTCCCATATTTCTTAGTTAGATACCATTTAGGCTCCTCTGGCCACCACACTCGGGACTGATTTGGCCACTGGGAGACGATGCGCTGGCAGGGGCTGCTGCCTACTAGGACGGCATCCTTTGACCAGGGCCTAGCGATACACTCAGTCCCGACCGGAGCGTCTGTCAGGACCCATACCTGGGGATCTCGGTCTTGTCCAACTGTCAGGTTCCACTCCATCAGGTCCCATACTTCAACAATGGATCCCCTCCACGGCCAACGTGAACTCATCAGTGGTCCTCCGCAGACCCAACAGTTAGTCACATTCAGGATTCCAGCTATCCGGAGGGCCAAGTCCACAAACAGGTTTTTTTCTCCTTCAGGGATTTCGATCTGCTTCTTTATCTCTTCGTACAGTGTCTGGTGCACTTGAGGCTGAGTATGTGGGGGAGGGGGAGGCTTAGTGACTACTACTTCTGTAACCTCTTTTATTACTTCCTCCTTCATCTTATCTATTGCCCATTTTACGATCTGAGAAGGGAAAACTAACTGTACACAAACCCATCTCTCTCCCCTTGGGCAGGTAACGGCCCCAAACTTCCCTATATACCCCCTATTGCCTGCCATCAAATACTCCTTTCCCCCCTCTTCACAAATGGTTCTAGTCTTCCGGTCATGGCATACTTTGTTCACATGGGAATGATAGGTAAATGATCTGGTTGTCCGCCCTCTGTATTGGATAGGATGATAACATTTATCACAATTATTAATACCTTTTACCACAACTACATACAAAGCAAACAATACCACGACTGCTCCTTTCATACTGTCAGTTATACATTCAATGCTTTTTTTTTTAAATTACTGTTAGGGGTTTGCTTCCTGGCTTCACCATCCACTGTTCCTCCTCCTCAGGAACGGGTGGATCGACGGGTCCTTTAACCCGGATCGCGTGGGTCCACCCTTTTTCTTTTGTTCGTATTGCTGTCTCGGTTGTCAGTAATACTAGGTACGGTCCGGTCCACCTGGGCTGGAGTTTCTCCTCCTTCCAATTCTTGACCAGTACCCAGTCGCCGGCCTTTAGTCGAGTGGTGGGCTTTGAGCCAATAATCCTTTAGCTTTTAATTCTGTAAGGGAACGAGACACTGCCAGTAAATAGTTCCTCAAGAACACATCACCTCCCTCAAAGGTTGGTGTGCCTTCCACCTTCCCAAAATAAGGCAATCCAAACAACATTTCATAGGGAGACACCGCAATATCCTTTCGTGGTGCCGTCCGTATTCGCGATAAAGCAATTGGTAGACATTTAGTCCAGGGTAACCCTGTCTCCTCCATTAATTTAGTTATCTGAATTTTTAGAGTGGCATTCATCCGCTCCACTCTCCCCGAACTCTGGGGGTGCCATGGAGTATGCAGCTTCCAGTTTATTCCCAAGGCACGACAAATTAATAGGTGCACCTTGGAAGCAAAATGTGTTTCTCGATCTGAATCTATGGATTCAATGACTCCATATCATGGGATGATTTGTTCCAGCAGTATCTTAGTGACTGCCTGGGCAGTGGCATTTATCGTGGGAAATGCCTCTACCCACCTGGTGAAGTGATCCACTATAACCAGAAGATATTTCCACTGCTGTACTTTTGGTAGTTCTGTGAAGTCCACCTGTATTCTCTGGAAGGGTCTAATGGCCAATTGTTGTCCTTCCCCTGGGACAGCTCTTATTACCTTCTTATTCACCCTTTGACACACTACACAACCAGACACCGCCTGCTTGGCTAAAGTATAAATGCCTCTACAGGCATAAGTCCGTAGTATCGTGTCGCACAGAGCCTGAGCTCCCCAGTGCGATTGCGAATGTAGTTGTTTAATCAAATCCCTCGTCAATCCTTTAGTAATTATTTGTTTTTCGTCCGGCGTCCACCACTTCCCGTCCGTGGAGCGCCGGACACCCAACTCATTCATTTTATCTTCCTCCTCCCGCGAGAATACAGGTATCTTCTCTATTCCCTCTCTCAACGGTATTAGAGACAACATTTTTACCGTTCCTTCTGTCGCCGCTGTCTTAGCGGCACTATCGACTGCCCTATTCCCTCTAGCTTCCAGCGAATTCCCTCTCTGGTGGCCTGCTACATGGACCACCGCTATTCTTTCTGGCAAATTTAGTGCTTCCAAAGCTTTTTCAATTAACTGCTCATGAGCCAACTCTTTCCCTCTAGCTGTAATCATCCCTCTTTCTTTCCAGAAAGTTCAGGAGGGTTATTGTTGCGTCCCTAACTGCCTCCTCTTCTTCCCCTGATAGTAATAGGTCGTCCACATACTGCAACAGCTGTGTCTCATCAGTCCTCGGACGTCCTCTAATACTTGTTCTAATATTTGTCCGAACAGGTTCGGGGACTCCGTAAATCCCTGAGGGAGCACAGTCCACTGATACTGCTGTTTCCTTTGGGTCTCTGGGTTTTCCCATTCAAACGCAAAAAGGTCCCTGCTCTCTTCAGCCAGGGGACAGCTCCAAAAAGCGTCTTTTAAATCTACCACACTGAACCACTTGTGATTCGGGGGTATCCGTCCCATTATGGTATACGGGTTCGGGACTACCGGGTGTCGCGTTCTAACTACCTTATTTAATTCCCTGAGATCCTGGACCAATCTGAACGTCCCGTCGGTCTTCCTTACGGGGAGTACGGGGGTGTTATATGGTTACATACAACTCTCTAATATACCGTCCTTTAGTAAGTTCTCTATAATTGGCTGAAGTCCTCTCCTTCCTTCCATAGAAATTGGATATTGCCTTGCCCGTACTGCCTCACTTTCTTTTTTCAGAGCTATTTTCAAGGGTGGGTTCTGCAGCCCTCCCCGGTTTCCTTCCTTGGCCCACACCTGCGGGACTATTCTTCCCTCGTCCTCTGTGGTCAATTTATACAATTGGACTATTATCTGTCCCCCTACGGGGGCTGTTCCCATTCCTAATTGGATTTGTAAATCCCCTCCCATCAAATTTATCCCTGCCTGGGGTACCAAGATTAAATCTTCCGTAGTTTCCCGATTCTCATATTTTACCACCACCCCTTCTACCTCGGGTAATGTCATCACTTTCCCTTCTACCCCTGAGATTCTAACCTGTTTTTTTACCCAATCTCATTCCTTCTGGTACCTTAGTTACACTCGATCTCTCTGCTCCCGAATCTACCATAAATATCATATCCTCTCCCTGGGGTCCTAATCTCAAGTTTACCAGAGGTTCCCGTGTGTATCCCATACACCCCAGGGAGCGGAACCCCTGACTCCCCTATTCTTCCTCCATGAGTGCGTACGACTGCACCTCCCGTCGTCGCTTGGGACATTCCCTCCTGAAATGACCCTCCTCTTTACAATAATAACACCGGGGTGGCCCCGTGTACCATCTTCTTGATTCTTGTTTCTTGTTTTCCCGGGGACCCCAACTTCGGTCCCCCCATTCACCTCTTCCTCGTCCTCCAATACTACCGCTTCCCCTTCCCCGGTCTCCATGAGCACCCGGCCTTCTATCACCTTCGATCCCCCCCTTCTGTACTCCTTGCTGTACTGCTTGCAACATCATTTTTGCCTTTCCCTTCTGTTTCTCCTCATCCCGTCTTACATATACCTTTTGAGCCTCTGTTAACAATTGATTCAATGGTTTTTCATTCCAATCTTCCAATTTTTCCAATTTTTTTTCTAATATCCGGCCATGATTTTGTTACAAAATTAACCTTTAACAACTGCTGACCTGCGGCCGTATCAGGGTCTATCCCCGAATACTGCTGGACATTCCTCCTTAACCTTTGTAAGAACACTGTCGGAGGTTCGCCCTTGTTCTGCTGATTTTCAAAAGCCCGTTCAAAATTTTTGTCCCTTGGGAACGGCCTTCTCTGATTCCCTTAATTATTATTTCCCTGAGATTTCTCATACTGTTTCTTCCTTCCCCTGTTTGGTTACTCCAATCCGGCGCAGTAATGGGATATTTTACTGCTCCCACCTCTGCTGCTCCCGCGTCAGCCGGCAACCCCTTCTCCTGCCTGTCTGACCATCTGTCTTTCTTCTGAAGTAAACAAACTTCCCATTATTGACATCATTGTCTGCCAACTCCTTTTTTTCCCTGGGCCCCATTAATTTATCACCCTTTTCCAACCAGAATGTTCATCTAAACAAACCATAAAAGCTGCTTGTTGTTCAGCAATTAACTTATTTCTAATTTTGTTCAAACCATTCTTCCTACAATTCCCAAATTCCAATTCCTAGTTTAAATACATACGACTAACAATTTTCCAAATTAACTTTACTGAAAAGAAATCTATAGAAGCCAAGCAACCTACATTTTCCAACTTCCCCTTTTTAAGTTGTGATGATACAAAGCGTTGTCCGTTACCTTACAATAACCTCCCCCATTGCTTACAATTTCTTAAAGGAACACACACACATACCCTTACAACATGTGGCCCACAGCAAACAAACCTATCACATATACAAACTTCCTCATTCATACAGAACCGGTTTTTACACACACATCACATTAGTTCCATTCTTACTTCAATGAGATTGTTTGAAACAACTCAATATTTTTCATAAAAACATTTTTGGCCCTAGGAACTGATCTATTTGTTCAGCCAGTCCCAAGGGGTCTTCCAATAAACTTTTCATCTCCTTTTTAAAGTTCCTCACCTCCATACTGGTGAGAGGCACATTTACAAATCCCATCCCCCCCGGCGTTTCCCCCTAACGGGACCTCCCTGAGGGGCTTCATTTGAACAGATCGGTCTAATCTCTGTTCCGTTGCCCTCGTTTGAGATCGCGTCCTCCGACTACTGCCTGGGACACCCGTCCCATCCTTGTCTTCACTTTTTATTTTCTCTTCCTTATCTGACTGGCTCTCTCCTTCACATTCTACTTTCTGTAATTCTCTATTATCTGTCTCTTCTGAGACAAGAGCGGACAGGTTTACTGCCGATCCGCTCTGGCTTAGTGGGACCTCCTGGGCAGATGCAGCCGGCGCTGATGGGGATATATTTGGGGGCTGGGATTCATATGGCGGGGCAGTCTCCGTAGGTGATCATCACCAATTGGTGGCCAGTCAGGTTCATCCTGCTCTCTTTCCGTCTTTAACGGAAACATCCCATTATTGGGTTTCCAGCACTGGGCATATTCCTTTTCTATTTGATTCGGCGTTTGTCTTTCATTCACAAAAACATTCAACCCTGTCCCACCCAGTCCTCATTTGAACCCAACCGCGGCCACCACACTGCGCTCCCTCGAATAGGCTCCTTTGGCCACTCAAAGTAACAAAACTTTATCATAGTTTCCTTACTCTTACCCCGGGTGTTCCCTTCACCCCATCCAACATTCGCCCCAACGGACTATCAGGCGGAATGTTAGGCTCCATATCAGTATGAGCCTCATCCTGGTTCCCCGGACTCTTACTTTTCCCGTTCCGGTTTCCCATCGTCTCGTCGGACTATTCCCGTCCGACATACCCCGGTCGCCCAGGCAATACTTAATAGTCGCTTTTCTTACCTGGGTCCTGTGCACAAGAATCGCTCGACCGTCCCGTACGTATTTACCTTACACCCCCTCTTGCTTCCCGAGTCTTTCCCACCGAATATCACTCGCTCAAACTGCTGATGGCAAGCAAGGAGATCGGAGACTGCAGAAATCAGCAAGGTGCACGTTCCCCTCCTTCTTTGCCTCCACCAAGCAGCCGGAGTGGCGATCCCGGACGAGCCCCCAATTTGTGAGATACGCTTTGTGCTCACAATTAATGCTCAAAGACTAAATCTTGGAAGCAAGAGTTCTTTATTCCTCTAGACTCTGCAGACCCGGGTGCCTCTCCAAATCGAGACACACCGAAGCCAAAGAAGTCATCCCCCTTTATACACAGAATTTTACATTCAACCTCCCCTCTGGACCCTTTTCCAATCAGGGTCTGAGGTGCACAATCTGTAGGTACATCCCACCGTACATCCCCTCGCACCTCCCATATCATACATCGCATGTTCAAACATGTTCATGGTAATGAGCAGTTTCTTGACCAGGGGTGTGTTGTAATATTCATTTATTCTATTAAGCATGCTCAGTTGCTCATGACCTACCCTAGTTTTACTCACCTCCTAGTGAACCCTCTCAGTTCTCCTATATCAGTACTAAAGCTAAGCTATAGTGACAAGGGTCCCATCTATCACTCCCTTCCACTGATATGGATCTCTCTATCACTCCCTTCTACTGCTATACAATGCTATTACTTCTTACTCAAGGACTCAAGGATGGGTCTGGCAACCTTCAGACACAGCTGTGTCAGAATCCTCTCTCCAGCCCCTCTCAGTTCGGATTCTCTTTAAAACTCCTTACTTTAATGGGGTTTAGTCACTTTATCCCTCACAATCTACTACTGTAATCTTCTTTGTTTCCAACGCTTGTGTCTTCAGTCTCAATCTACCACCGCAAGGTGTCTCAATGTTCATTGCCAAGGCTACTTCAATAACACCTCTCATATCAGTGATCTCATCAACCAAGAAAGACGATGGCAACAGGCCCATGGGATCTCCACACGCTGTGGGTGCCTCTCCAGTCATGACTTGGAAATCCATTTGCTGTTCCTTCATTCCCATCAAGAGCACCGTGGGAGCATCATTCACTGGCTACGTAAGGATGTTCACATCCTCATGGGCTAAAAAATGGAAGCCTGAGCAGTGAGGCCCACATCCTAAACAATTGATTTCTAAGCAAACAATCTGGAAGGAATCAGAAAGGGCACCCTCGTCATCAGCTCAGCAGTTAGTCTTGTCAGCATCGTGAGAAGAAATCTAATCAAGCTCCTTCCTTAATCCGGGTTAACAAATCATATCCCCCATATTGTGTGAATTCTGCAGAGAAATACAATTCATTTTTATTGCTGCTCACCCTCTGTTTTGATATTTTTTCCCAGTTCCTGAATCTTTCTCTTCGTAATTCATCTCATCTCCCCCTCCAACTCACACTGTCCGTCACTCTCACATTCTAAACACTGGGATCATTCCGTGTTTTATCTGGTGCAAATGTCTCCGTTGGGGCACTTGCTGACTTTCACAGCAGAAGTGTAAACAGGGCCTAACACAGATCCTTCCTCTTTTACGCTGATGTTATCTTCAGAAACAACTTCTCTATTTACCCTTTACATTTAAAAGTAATTTCTTATAATTCTATTTATATATAATTTTGTTTTAAATATGTGAAGCAGAACATGGGGCATGTGTGCTAAGGATGCATTTATTATAATAGTAACTAAAAGACAGAGAAGCTCGAGTATCTTTGTCAGTGATTGGGATAATTGTGGCAGATAATCTACAGTATGGTTCAAAGGAGAAGATTTATTCCAATTAGTTTTTACTAATATCAGCATCAAAGTCAATATTTATTATCGATCACTAACTGCCTTGGAGAAGGAGGTGGTGAGCTGCCTTCTTGAAGTTCTGCAATACTGTTGGTGAAGATGCTCTCACACAGATATCAGGACTCAGTCAGTCACAGAGTCGTACAGCACAGAAACATTGTCCATGCTGACCTCGTTTCCTCATCAAACTTTGTTCCATTTGCCCCATATCCCTCTAAACCTTTCCTTTCCATCTACCTGTTCAAGTGTTTTTTAATTGAAATGCTAATACTTGCTTCAACTACCTCCTCTGGCAGCTCATCACATATATTGATCAGATTCAGATTCAGATTCAGATTCAGATTCCTTTATTGTCATTCAGACCTTTCGGTCTGAACGAAATTTGTTACCTTGCAGTCATAACATGTAATAAATTAAAACAAAACACACAATAAACACATATTTAACATCCACCACAGTGAGTTCACCAAGCACCTCCTCACTGTGGTGGAAGGCAAAAGTCTTAAAGTCTTTGTCTTTTTCCCCTACTTGTTCCCTCTCTGTACTGAGGCAATCCAGGCCTTCGATGTCATCGTCCACTAGGCCCGCGGCCGAGCCTCCGAAGCCAGGCCGTCACCGCCGCCGTTGCCGGAAATGCCGGAACACCACCACAGCTCCCAATCAGGATCGACCACGGGGACGCTGGAGCCGCCGGAGCTCTGAAGCCGGGCCGCCGCTGGAGCACCGCTGGAGAGCCGCTGGAGCCCCGAAGCCGGGCCGCCGCTGGAGCACCTGCTGGAGAGCCGCTGGAGCACCGCTGGAGCAACTGCTGGAGCCGCCGGAGCTCCGAAGCCGGGCCGCCTGGGCCGCTGCTGGAGCCGAAGCCGGGCCGCCGCTGGAGAGCCACCGCTGGAGCCGCCGAAGCCGGCCGCCTGGAGCACCGCTGGAGAGCCGCTGGAGAGGCCGCTGCTGGAGAGCGCCGCTGGAGCCCATAGCCGCTGGGAGCCGCTGGAGAGCCGCTGGAGCAACTGCTGGAGCGCCGAAGCCCCGAAGCCCCGAAGCCGGGCCGCTGCTGAAGAGCCGCTGGAGAGCCGCCGGAGGAGCTGGAGAGCCGCTGGAGAGCCGGAGCTCTGAAGCCGGGCCGCTGCTGGAGCACCGCTGGAGCAACTGCTGGAGCCCGAAGCCGGGCCGCCGCCGCCGCTGGAACACTGGAGCTCTGAACGCTCGCCACAGCTCCGAGGCCACCAGCTCCGCCATTAGGGCCTCAGCACAGACGGAGACGGTGACGGGGGACACGACAAGAAAAGGTCGCATCCCCCCGAAGGGAGAGACTAAAACCCTGTTTCTCCCACCCTCCCCCCCCCCCCCCCCACACACAAACACAGCCTAATAAACCAAAATTCTAACTGAAACAGACACAAAAAGACGAAAAAAAAAAAGAAAAAAATCAGACGGACTGCAGGTGAGCCGCAGCTGCCACGCAGCGCCGCCACTTCCGGATCTACCGAGAGTTAGTTTTTAGTTTTATCATTAATGTCTTATTATTATTAATGTTTAGTGTTTTCTGAGTCATTCGTAACTGTCACTGCATGTCATGTTGTTACTTGTGGGCGGAGCACCAGGGCAAATTCCTTGTATGTGAATACTTGGCCAATAAACCTACTTACTTAAAAAATAAAATAGTGGTGTTTCTCTCTACTAAATGACTGCTCTTTATTAATTAAAAAATATTTCAATCTCCAACCTGGTTTGGTGTTTCCAGGTTCCAAAACCTGGATATTTTAAAATAATTTATGCGATAAGACAATGTATTTTTGAATGTAAGTAAGCGAAATCATGGCAAACAAATCTATTGGAGATGATTGTGATGTACCATGTAGAATAGATAAGGGAGAAGATGTGGAGACCCACGAGTTTGCAGATTCTGGAAACACGAGCAAAGAGCAAACTGCTGGAGGGAATTTGTGGATCAGGAATCATCTGTGGAAGTAAATGGACAGATGACCATTCGCAACTGAAGAAGGGTCACGATACAGGGTCATCTGCACATGTTCCTCAACAGACGCTGCCTGACCCACTGAGCCCCCCCAGCAGATTGTTTTTGTTTGTTTCAGGGAGAACAAGTGGATGTGTCGAATTTTCAGAAGGTCTTTGAATTCTTAAATATGTGGATTAGGCAATAATTGTAAATTATTTGGCAGACAGGAAACAGAGAGGAGACTTCGTTAGTGTGGCAGGTGGTGATGAATGATCCAGAATCAAGCCAGTTCTTGAGTCCGTTATTTTCAATGTCCATCAATGTTATTGACAACGAAACAAATTTAACGTTTCTAAGTTTGATGACATGAAACTGAGATTAAGTAGAAGCAAAGAGGATGCAAAGGGGTTTCCAGGTGATTTCAATCTGTTGCGTTACTTGCCAAATATACACAGATGCAGCAGAGAGTCATAGAGCTGTAGGGCATGGAAATAGACACATCGACCCAACACACACATGCTGACCAAGATGTCCAACTGACCCCATCACAATTGCCTGCGCCTGGCCCATGTCTCTCCCAACATGTCTGTGCTCTCCTTACCGGAGAAAGAGTTTTTCAGCCACAGATGTAATGCAGCCAAGGCTGACCAGACTGATTCCTGGAATTACAGGACTAATGTGTAAGGAGAGGAGGAGCTGACTGAGCCAGTAGTCACTGGAGTTTGGAAGACTTAAACATCACCTCTCTAAATTAAACAACATTCAAAGCAGAGCTAGACAGACTCGATACATAAGGATATTTCCAGTGACTGTAGGATCTGGAACAAGGGGTTTTGTACTCAAGATAAGGGGTGAAACATTTAGGGCTGAGACATTTCTTCATTGTGAATATGGTGAGCCATTGAAATTCACCCCACAGAAAATGGTAGATGGCAGGTCACTGAATCTTGTTAAGTAGTGAATTGATTTATTTGACATAAAATGCATCAACATTTATCGGGAGAGAATTGGAATATGAGATTGTTTTGAATGATTGAACAGGCTCAAAGTGACAAATAATCCAATCTGATTCTCCTTTGCATGTTTCAATAGGTATTGGGATGGTTTGATGTTTTCTTTGATGTTTATTTACACATTGTGAAATTTAGTCGAGATAAAAAACAGGAATCGAAACAGCCCAGAACTCAGATAGACGAATCATTGTGGTTAAATTGCAAGAGAGCTCTTCCTGTAGCCTTGACCATTTCTCTGAATTTTGCATCATGTCCTGAATGCAGGGCTGCCAACTCTCACACAATGAGCATGAGAATCACGCATTTAGACAAATTCTCACGCTCTGTTGTGAGAAATTCTGTGATCAACGAAAATTTAAAAACGCAACAACTGCATGGGCCGCAGATGTTAGAGAGCCGGGGCTGAGGGAGGGATGGAAGCACAAGCAGCGGCGGAGACAGATTCGGATGGGGAGCCGGGGCTGGCGAGTGTTTGCCGGGCTGGCGAGTGTTTGCCGGGCTGGCGAGTGTTTGCCGGGGCTGGCGAGTGTTTGCCGGGGCTGGCGAGTGTTTGCCGGGCCAGGCGAGTGTTTGCCGGGCAGGCGAGTGTTTGCCGGGCTGGCGAGTGTTTGCCGGGGCTGGCGAGTGTTTGCCGGGCCAGGCGAGTGTTTGCCGGGCAGGCGAGTGTTTGCCGGGCCAGGCGAGTGTTTGCCGGGCCAGGCGAGTGTTTGCCGGGCCAGTCGAGTGTTTGCCGGGCCAGGCGAGTGTTTGCCGGGCAGGCGAGTGTTTGCCGCGCTAGGCGAGTGTTTGCCGGGCTAGGCGAGTGTTTGCCGGCCAGGCGAGTGTTTGCCGGGCTAGGCGAGTGTTTGCCGGCCAGGCGAGTGTTTGCCGGGCCAGGCGAGTGTTTGCCGGGCAGGCGAGTGTTTGCCGGGGCAGGCGAGTGTTTGCCGGGCTGGCGAGTGTTTGCCGGGGCAGGCGAGTGTTTGCCGGGCTGGCGAGTGCCGGGCCTTATCTTCATACCATCTCCACAAAGACTAGATACACTTGGTCATAACAAAAAAACAGATCACTTTAATGATTGAAATCTCCTGACATCCTTGATCACACCCTCTATCACAAGCAGTACTTGGAACAGCAAGTTGACAAAGTCCATCTATCACAAACCATAGAAATCTGGGGACATTAGAGGATCTCCAAAGACCTTGGCTCATCAACCAGAAACAAGTAGAGTAACTGTAGAGGGAGAAACAGCAGCAGGTGAGAAGATTCTACATTCACCCCAAAATATCAAACACTGGATGGACAGGGCCTGGAAAAATACCTCTAGGCCCAATGTTTCAAGGTCAGTTTATCGTCACATGTACAAATTAAGGTACAGTGAAATTCAAATGTGTCTGCAGTAGTGAATCCTACAGGGTAGAAGAATAATTGACTATTTACATAAAGCAACATGCCAGCTGTAACAAAGACAACACTTCACACAAACAGTGAACTCCCTGACTGAGTTGCCCAATGCTGTAGCTTTTACTATGGGCATCAAACCCTGTATACAAACAGGGACATGCAGTCAGTTCAAAATATTTAGAAAACTTGACACAGACAGCTCAGACCCTACAACTGGAAGAAATACTTTGAATTAAATGACTTAAGTCAGAGGACAGCGAAGGGGAAGGATTTTTCCCAAGTTCCTGTCAACATTTGGCTTAATGGGAAGAGAATCTCTAACCGTAGATGACACTTCCAGCAGCCTGGGACCCAGTCTTTGGAGATACGCGGTGGAAACTGAACGTCACCCCTTAGAAACATAGAAAATAGGTGCAGTAGGAGGCCATTTGGCCCTTCGAGCCTTCATTGTGATCATGGCTGATCATCCCCAATCAATAACCCGTACCTGCCTTCTCCCCATATCCCTTGATTCCACTAGCCCCTAGAGCTCTATCTAACTCTCTCATAAATCCATCCAGTGATTTGGCCTCCACTGCCCTCTGTGGCAGGGAATTCCACAAATTCACAACTGGGTGAAAAGTTTTTTTCTCACCTCAGTCTTAAATGATCTCCCCTTTATTCTAAGACTGTGGCCCATGGTTCTGGACTCGCCCAACGTTGGGAACATTTTTCCTGCATCTAGCTTGTCCAGTCCTTTTATACGTTTCCATGAGATCCTCCCTCATCCTTCTAAACTCCAGTGAATACAAGCCTAGTCTTTTCAATCTTTCCTCATATGCAGTCCCGCCATCCCAGGGATCAATCTCGTGAACCTACTCTGCACTGCCTCAATCACAAGGATGTCCTTCCTCAAATTAGGAGACCAAAACTGTACGCAATACTCCAGATGTGGTCTCACCAGGGCCCTGTACAACTACAGAAGGACCTATTTACTCCTTCACAGGGAGAGGAACAGTAAATGATTTGTGGCACTTCCCATACTCAGACTAAACCAAATATAGATTCAGACTGACTAAAAACTACAGTAGGGTGAACAGAAGGGGCAGGACTAGTAAATGGTAAACTTGAAACGGTGCCCACAAATATTAAACTACTTTCCCTTCGACAGACCCAACTAGGGAATATAACTAGGTCTAAAAGCAAAGAGCGGGAGGTACTCAGCAGATCAGGCAGCATCTTCGTCACCACAAAGTGAATGGACATGCATCATGTAGATCAGGACCCTTCCTCAGATTGAAGATGTAGATGGGGAGAATGCTGAAGATATGAGGTGGGCCAAACCCTTGCAACTGGTAGGTGGATAGAGGCACTTTGTACCTATCCATGTTCCCCACAGATGCTGCCTGACCCGCTGAGTTACTCCAGCACTCTGTGAAACGTCACCTATCCATGTTCTCCACAGATGCTGCTTGACCCGCTGAGTTACTCCAGCACTCTGTGAAACGTCACCTATCCATGTTCTCCACAGATGCTGCCTGACCCGCTGAGTTACTCCAGCACTCCGTGAAAGTACATACCAGTGGCAGGGCTGCCACCATTGTGTGAGAGTTGAGTGAGAAATTGTGAGAGACCAAGCCCGAGGGAGGGTAGCGACCGGGGAAGGGGGGGAGGGTGTTGGGGGGGGGGGGGGGTGTCGTCCCCCTCCCATTGGTACGGAGCTTTTGCATTTTTCAGCTTGAAGTTGTGAAATCTGGTGCATACTGTAGCGAGTCTTTTAACTTACACTTGAATGCAACATTTATGCTTTAAATTAGATTAGCTATGAATAAGGTTAGACTAAATTACATTCCTAATTACATTGCTCAGTAGAGCCAGGCTCTGATCAACAGGTGAATGAACAGCACATGAATGAACTTAGTATATTCATGCATGGAAATCAGATTATAATCAAACACTTGGCCCATGTTGACCAACCTGGGTCTCACTGCACTGGTACTACTCCTGACCCTGACTCCAGTTGCATACCTTCTCTCATTCCTGCCCCTGAGTCCAACCTTACACCTGGCCCCCTATTCTACCCTGATCATAGCCGCTTACCTGCTTAAATTCCCCGTGCTGAACACACCCACTGGTCCCAGCTTTGACTGCACACCTAGTACTATTCCAGACCTTGACTCTGGATGCACACTTGGCCTTGCTCCTAGCCCCTTTGCACTGACCATATATCTGGTCCACACATAAAGCCCCATATCTGACCCCCTGGACTTAACCTATTATGTTGAAGTCCACAGGTGCTTATCTAATGCGCTAATCTTTTATGGGGCACTTCACAGACCAGATTTTGTGTAACAAAATTTGCTACACCCATTGGCTTCCTTGTTATCTAACATGCTAGTTACTTTATCAAATAAGTCATCAATTGGTTGAACGCAATTTCTCATCCATAAAATTATACTCACTCAGCTGTATAAGTATTCTGTTACCATTTCTTTTATTTTCCTAACAAACTGTCCTGAAGTCATTTTCACCCCCAATATTTTCAGTGTTTTGCTGTCTTCCTCTCAGCTGGGACTTTTCTGAAATGCAAAGTCCAATAACTATATATTTAAGCAATATTATTCTATTAAATATGATCTTGAGAGTACATAATATTTGTTGTGGTATTCATAACACAATGATAAAAAGATCTTTTTGATTGCATCTACCAACATGCATACATTATTTTACTTCGGAGTCACGTGAGTGACTACATGAAGAAGCCCCGCCTGGCGCATGATCCGCATTACGTCGACGCTGACGGCAGAAGCAAGAGCTGCAGACGCAGCTCCCCTCAGCGGTAAGAACGGGCCCGCAGGTAAGTGCAATTGATTTACTTTAGGGCGTTCTAAAAAACCGTTACGCTGGCGTATAGAGCCAGCAAAATGAAAGTAAAAATGTTTTACAAAAAAGCAGAGTCACGCTGGCGTACTGATCCAGCAAAGATAATTAAAAAATTTTAAAAAATGGAACATATGGAGAAAGTGCTCCAAAATATTATGAGACAAGGGTAATAGAACCCAGAATTTTCCCAAACAGACCCTGAGGGGTTTGAATATCCAGAATATGGCTATGTGCCAAATTGGGAATATGAAACTCCAGAACCAGGATTAAGGGTGGAGGAAGTCTTTTATGAAATCATTTGCATGAGGAAAATTGCGATCGGCCCATATTTCATCCTAGATTTGCAGGTCTGTTGCGATCAAGTGGTGTTCAATCTCCTGGTTATCTATTTGGAGAAAACCTGCCTAAACAAATAAGAGAAATGGATGAAGAGGCTAAATCTATTAGCTACATGAGACCTTTCGTTTTTGGACAAAGGTGCAATACACCAAGAAGGGGATCTGATTTTGGAACAAACAGAGGCAGGAATATGGTAAGAAAATATTACCATCCAACACAGCCTAAAGTTCACCCATATACGGGGAGAAGGAGACCACCACGTTCATATGGAGAGGTACAAAAACTTTATTCTGTTCTTGAAGGAACTTTGGACGAATCTCTAGTTGGTGGGAGATTACACATGTTTTATGATGAAAGGCTTTGCATCACATCTGACCGGTTTATTTTACAAACGGTTTCAGGAGCTACAATAACATTTAAAGAAGGTGTTGATTCTCCGGTACAATATAAACCTATTCGTGGTTTCATGTTCTCTGGTATTGAGGAAGCAGAAATTAATGTGGAAATTGACAAATTGTTTAAAAAAGGTGTTATTGAAAAAACTGTTGAGCATCCACATCAATTTGTGTCAAACATCTTTCCAAGAGATAAAAAAGATGGTGGCTGTAGAATTATTCTGGACCTTACAAACTTTAATACATTTGTCCAGTATAAACATTTCAAGATGGAAACGTTCAACACTGCAAGACATTTGATATCAGCAGGTTGTTATATGGCTACAATCGATTTAAAGGATGCGTACTATTCAGTACCAATACATCGGTTTTTTCGGTGTATAACGCCCGGTTACGGTCCCAGCCCGTGAGATGAATGTCACGGTGTATAACGCCCGGTTACGGTCCCAGCCCGTGAGATGAATGTCACGGTGTATAACGCCCGGTTACGGTCCCAGCCCGTGAGATGAATGTCACGGTGTATAACGCCCGGTTACGGTCCCAGCCCGTGAGATGAATGTCATGTATAACGCCCGGTTACGGTCCCAGCCCGTGAGATGAATGTCATGGTGTATAACGCCCGGTTACGGTCCCAGCCCGTCCCCACGTACCTGGGGGTGAAGCTCGACACAACGTTGTCATTCAAACAACACCTGGAAGGTGCCAAGGCAAAGACAAGCGCCCGTCCGCACTGATACGCCGCCTAGCCGGCACCACATGGGGAGCCACGATGAAGACACTGCGCATGTCCACAGTGGCCCTGGGGTTCTCAGCCGCCAAGTACTGTGCCCCGGTCTGGTGCCGTAGCCCTCACACCAAGAAGCTGGATGCTGCCCTCAACAGCGCCCTGCGGACTGACTGTCTCCGGATGCCTACGAGCCACCCCAGTAAACCAACTGCCCGTCCTCGCTGGCACCGCCCCAGCCAACATCAGACGAGAAGCAGCCACGCTGGCCCTCGCTCGAAAGGCACAGACCAGTGAATCCCACCTCCTCCATCAGATCGTCACGGAGACACCACGACGAGTGCGCCTCAAGTCACGGCGCCCCTTTGCCACGCGAGCCCAAGAGCTGCTCTGCACAACACCGGCTGACGCTTCTAACGCCGCCTGGGTCAAGACCAGATGGAGAGACCAGTGGAAGTCAGTGGAACCATCTACGCTACACCAGTACATCAATGACCCCATGGACATCCCTGGCCAGGACCTGCCCCGAAAGCAGTGGACAACCCTCGACCGCTTGAGGACAGGCATCGGACGCTATTGGGTAGCGATGAAGAGGTGGGGCCTCGTGAACCAGCGAGTGTCTCCTGCGAGTGTGGGGACCCAACACACAGTGGAGCACATCGTCACCAGTTGCCCCAAACACCGGCCACCGAATGGTGAACGAGGTCTGATTGACCTGGACGATGACACGTTGGCCTGGCTCGCCTCAACGGAGCTGCAGGTCTGAAAGATACACGACAGAAGAAGAAACGGACACAAAATGGCGGAGAATGTGACGCAGCGGGACAGACGGGCAGCATCTGTGGGGAGAAGCAACTGGGCGGAGGCTGTGGTTTCAGCTCCACACCCTGATGCTGCTGCTGTTGCTGCCGCACACTGAAGGTAAAATGCTGCAGTCACTTTGTCATAGAGTGATAGAGTGTGTGCCTTTAAATTTTAGACTGCCCGTTATATTGTGGATGGGATTTATGACGTGTTTTTGGGCTTGTTTGGTGCTTAGATGCTTGCGCAGAAGTTTAGTTTTTAGATTAGTTTGGAGAGACGATGGGGAGGGTTAACCCTTCTATCATGTGGGGTCCATGCCAGATCTTGCCTGTGTTACGGAGACATGAGGAGTTTACTAATGTCTAAAGTAATAAGCTGGAGTTCAAAGAAGATTGTAGTAACGAGTCGGAAGAAACTTGGATGTATCTTACTGTTTTCTATCAACAATAAGGCATTTATTCATCAAAAGACTGTGTTTTGAAGCCATATCTGAAAGAAGCTCTGAAGGTCTCTGTGAGTGAGCTCGCATGCGTTTTGAAGACTCCCCCTTCAACCATTCTCATCCAAATAGCGGCTGGGGTGCTAAATACCTGAAAGATATGAAAATCGGCCGCTACAGAATGATAGAGTGTGCAAACAGGCCCTTCACCTAGCAATGTTACACAATGTAGAGATTTAAAAAATCAAGTCTGCAATTTATCCCGTCAGATAAAGCATTAAAATAACTTTAATTTGACACCTAATTCACTTTCATATCTTCAGTATTAAAAAAACGTTATGGCCATTTTCATCCTCGGAAATTAGCTAAGGGGAGTAGGAGGCAACCGTGGCTGACAAGAGAAGTTAGGGATAGAATAAAACTAAAAGAAAAGATGTATAACACAGCAAAGAGTAGCCGGAAGCCAGAGGGGAAACTTTCATAGGACAACAGAAGGAAACAAAACGGGCAATACGGGCTGAAAAGATGAAGTACGAGGGGAAGCTGGCCAGGAATATGAAGAAGGACAGTAAAAGCTTCTTTAGATATGTTAAGGGAAAAGAGTAGCAAAGTCAAATGTGGGTCCCTTGAAGGCAGACATGGGTGAAATTATTATGGGTAGCAAGGAAATGGCAGAAGAGTTGAACAGGTACTTCTGATCTGTCTTCACTAAGGAAGACTCAAACAATCTCCCAGATGTACTGGAGGACAGAGGATCTAAGGGGGTATAGGAACTGAAAGAAATTTTCATTAGGCGAGAAATAGTATTGGGTAGGCTAATGGGACTGAAGGATGAAAAATCCCCTGGGCCTAAGGGTCTGCATCCCAGGTCCTCAGGAAGGTGGCTCTAGAAATAGTGGACGCATTGGTGATCATTTTCCAATGTTCAATAGACTCAGGAGAGCTAATGTTATCCCACTTTTCAAGAAAGGAGCGAGAGAGAGAATGGGGAATTACAGACCAGTTAGCCTGACTTCGGTGGTGGGAAAGATGCTGGAGTCAATTATTACTGAGGTAATAATGGGGCATTTGGATAGCAGTAAAAGGATTAGTCCAAGTCAACATGGATTTATGAAAGGGAAATCATGCTTGACTAATCTTCTGTAATTGGCATAGAAACATATAAACCAGGGGCCAAAGTCTTAGAATAAAAGGGAAGACTGAGAAAATATTTTCCGCCCAGAGATATCCCTTGACTCCACTAGCCCCTAGAGCTCTATCTAACTCTCTTAAATCCATCCAGTGAAATGACCTCCACTGCCCTCTGTAGCAGGGAATTCCACAAATTCACAACTCTCTGGGCAAAAACGTTTTTTCTCACCTCAGTCTTAAATGACTTTCCCTTTATTCTAAGTCCCCTGGTTCTGGACTCGCCCAACATTGGGAACAATTTTCCTGCATCTTGCTTGTCCAGTCCTTTTATAATTGTATATGTTTCTATAAGATTCTCCTCATCCTTCTAAACTCCAGTGGATACAAGCCGTATTCTGCATCGATTTCCAGCGGTCTCCTTTATCAGCAAGTTAACTGAGAACGTGCGTGGATTTACTTTGTATTTTTATTGTTTTACTTTTAATAACATTAGTAAATTAAAGTTGCATTACAGCTGAACAAACAAATATATTCTTCTTGAACAAACTGTGTACCGTCAGATGCATCAGAAATTTTGAGATTACAGGAATAGGTCATTGCATTAAACTCATGATTACATTCAATCAAGTCATTGAGAAATAATCAACTGTGTAATTGACAGAATTAACGAGGATATGTCATCGACAATATTAGCTTGGATTCCTGTCAAACCACCACCACCCCACACTGCCCAACAGCCCACCTCACCCACACCCACCCCACACCACACTGCCCAACACCCCACCCACACCCACACCACACTGCCCAACACCCCACCCACACCACACTGCCCAACAGCCCACCCCATCCCACACTGCCCAACCCACCCCACACTGCCCAACAGCCCACCCCACACTCACCCCACCTCATCTTCACACCCCCAACCCACCCCACCTGCCTACCCCACCCCACACTCGCACAATCACATGTTCCCACCCCTCATGCCCACCACACCCCACACCCCCATCCTACCGCACACCCCACCTGCCTACCCCTCCCCACTCCACACCATGCCCACACAATCTCATGTTGATGATCCGAATGCTGAACCTTCTGCTCAGTTCCTTCCCCTCTTCTCCCGTTTTCCGGTCTGTTGACCCTTGGGCTCGACTTGTTTACAGTGGAGCTGCTTCCTCAGCATCTCACGTAACTGTGGACCAGAGCAGTGGATGGTGAGGGTGAGACCGCAATGTGTGGGATCACGGCCCAGAGCTGGGGCACATGATGGAGGAGCACTAGTCCTTCCTCCACCACCGCAGAACCCGTCACTAAACACCAGGGGATTCCCTCCCCTTAACACCACCAACTCCATCCCCACAACACCAGCAGAACCCATCACCAGGAGGATCCCTGCTCCCAGCACCAACCCCATCCCCACAACACCAGCAGAACCCATCACCAGGAATATCCCTGCTCCCAGCACCAACTCCATCCCCACAACACCAGCAGAACCCATCACCAGGAATATCCCTGCTCCCAGCATCAACTCCATCCCCACAACACCAGCAGAACCCATCACCAGGAATATCCCTGCTCCCAGCACCAACTCCATCCCCAAGCACCAGGACCACACACACCTTCCAAATCACCTCTCACATAAACTGTGTAAAGGTCCTGCCTCTCACTGTCCAAGCACAGGATTGGACGTAACACCACCTCCTCCCCCACCATGGCAATCCCCTCGTCCACACAACGGGGGAACTCACCACCCAGGGGAATGTCCACAAGTTTACACGCGCACGAGCGCACGGCCCCACCACAGTGGATCTAAGAAGCAACTTCCACCTGAATGCAAAGGATTCCCCATCCTGGAGAATCCCCCCACACCTCCTGTACAGTGGGGATATATTTACCCCTCCTCCACACCTCCTCCACCGTGGGGATATATTTACCCCTCCTCCACACCTCTCCTCCACCGTGGGGATATATTTACCCCTCCTCCACACCTCTCCTCCACCGTGGGGATATATTTACCCCTCCTCCACACCTCTCCTCCACCGTGGGGATATATTTACCCCTCCTCCACACCTCCTCCACCGTGGGGATATATTTACCCCTCCTCCACACCTCCTCCACCGTGGGGATATATTTACCCCTCCTCCACCGTGGGGATATATTTACCTCTCCTCCACCGTGGGGATATATTTTACCCCTCCTCCACCGTGGGGATATATTTACCCCTCCTCCACCGTGGGGATATATTTACCCCTCCTCCACCGTGGGGATATATTTACCCCTCCTCCACCGTGGGGATATATTTACCCCTCCTCCACCGTGGGGATATATTTACCCCTCCTCCACCGTGGGGATATATTTACCCCTCCTCCACCGTGGGGATATATTTACCCCTCCTCCACACCTCTCCTCCACCGTGGGGATATATTTACCCCTCCTCCACCGTGGGGATATATTTACCCCTCCTCCACCGTGGGGATATATTTACCCCTCCTCCACCGTGGGGATATATTTACCCCTCCTCCACCGTGGGGATATATTTACCCCTCCTCCACCGTGGGGATATATTTACCCCTCCTCCACCGTGGGGATATATTTACCCCTCCTCCACCGTGGGGATATATTTACCCCTCCTCCACCGTGGGGATATATTTACCCTCCTCCACCGTGGGGATATATTTACCCCTCCTCCACCGTGGGGATATATTTACCCCTCCTCCACCGTGGGGATATATTTACCCCTCCTCCACCGTGGGGATATATTTACCCCTCCTCCACCGTGGGGATATATTTACCCCTCCTCCACCGTGGGGATATATTTACCCCTCCTCCACCGTGGGGATATATTTACCCCTCCTCCACCGTGGGGATATATTTACCCCTCCTCCACCGTGGGGATATATTTACCCCTCCTCCACCGTGGGGATATATTTACCCCTCCTCCACACCTCTCCTCCACCGTGGGGATATATTTACCCCTCCTCCACCGTGGGGATATATTTACCCCTCCTCCACCGTGGGGATATATTTACCCCTCCTCCACCGTGGGATATATTTACCCCTCCTCCACCGTGGGGATATATTTACCCCTCCTCCACCGTGGGGATATATTTACCCCTCCTCCACACCTCCTCCACCGTGGGGATATATTTACCCCTCCTCCACCGTGGGGATATATTTACCCCTCCTCCACCGTGGGGATATATTTACCTCTCCTCCACCGTGGGGATATATTTACCCCTCCTCCACCGTGGGGATATATTTACCCCTCCTCCACACCTCTCCTCCACCGTGGGGATATATTTACCCCTCCTCCACCGTGGGGATATATTTACCCCTCCTCCACCGTGGGGATATATTTACCCTCCACACCTCCTCCACCGTGGGGATATATTTACCCTCCTCCACCGTGGGGATATATTTACCCCTCCTCCACCGTGGGGATATATTTTACCCCTCCTCCACCGTGGGGATATATTTACCTCTCCTCCACCGTGGGGATATATTTACCCCTCCTCCACCGTGGGGATATATTTACCCCTCCTCCACCGTGGGGATATATTTACCTCCTCCTCCACCGTGGGGATATATTTACCCCTCCTCCACCGTGGGGATATATTTACCCCTCCTCCACCGTGGGGATATATTTACCCCTCCTCCACCGTGGGGATATATTTACCCCTCCTCCACCGTGGGGATATATTTACCCCTCCTCCACCGTGGGGATATATTTACCCCTCCTCCACCGTGGGGATATATTTACCCCTCCTCCACCGTGGGGATATATTTACCCCTCCTCCACCGTGGGGATATATTTACCCCTCCTCCACCGTGGGGATATATTTACCCCTCCTCCACCGTGGGGATATATTTACCCTCCTCCACCGTGGGGATATATTTACCCCTCCTCCACCGTGGGGATATATTTACCCCTCCTCCACCGTGGGGATATATTTACCTCTCCTCCATCGTGGGGATACACCTACCACATAACCTCAAACCAAATAACTGACTGGGGATGAGGGTAGACTGACGGGATGGGGAGACTGACTGGGGATGGACGGAGACTGACTGGGAATGGACGGAGACTGACTGGGGTGCGTTCACCAGCGGGCCGTCACTGAGTGAGGAGGGAGGGTGAGGGTCACTGTGAACACAGTTGTCGGGCCTGGGGGTAGCGACGGATAAACTCTCACCTCCCGGAGATAGGCCTTCGTGTCCTCGGGCGATCCCAGGTCCTGGTCCCCCACGAACAGCACTTGTGCCTCGCTGATCAACCTCTCGCACTCCTCCTCCGTCAGCAGCCAGGGGGCTGGAAGTGGGAGAGAACGTCCGTCACTCGGCTGTGTGAGCAGACAAGGCCCGCGGGACCCAGTCTGTGTCAGAGCGATGGTAGTGGTGGTGGAGACAAGGGCAGGAACCCGGACAACGCAAGGCCCGCGGGACCCAGTCTTACAGATACGGCCCACGGTACTGACTGGACTCTGGGCACCAACTGTTGACCACACGGGGTGACACTGGACACTGACAGATGACTGCACGTGGAGACACTGGACACTGACAGATGACCACACGGGGAGACACTGGACACTGACAGATGACCACACGGGGAGACACTGGACACTGACTGATGACCACACGGGGCGACACTGGACTGACAGATGACCACACAGGGAGACACTGGACACTGACAGATGACCACACGGGGAGACACTGGGCACTGACTGATGACCACACGGGGTGACACTGGACTGACAGATGACCACACGGGGAGACACTGGACACTGACTGATGACCACACGGGGTGACACTGGACACTGACTGATGACCACATGGGGTGACACTGGACACTGACTGATGACCAGATGGGGTGACACTGGGCACTGACTGATGACCACACAGGGAGACACTGAACACTGGGCACTGACTGATGACCACACGGGGTGACACTGGACACTGGACACTGACAGATGACCACACGGGGAGACACTGGACACTGACTGATGACCCCATGGGGAGACACTGGACACTGACTGATGACCACACGGGGTGACACTGGACACTGGGCACTGACTGATGACCACACGGGGTGACACTGGACACTGGACACTGACAGATGACCACACGGGGAGACACTGGACACTGACTCTGATTGACGACCCCACCACACACAGGACCTGATACCTGAACACGTCTCTTCCTCTGGGGCAGTGGACGGTGCCCCGCTGGGCTCTCCGGTTGTTGACTCTTTGTGTCCCTCAGGTCCAGTACCCTCGGGCCCTGGAACAAGTGAAGAGATGGGAGAGTGAGAGTGGAATCATGAAAATATGCCACCAGGATGGGCAGGAAATGGATGACTTCAAGCTCTAGAGAAACCTCGACCACTCGCTGACCCTGTCTCCCCCAGTGACTCTCCCTCCTTAACCTCTGACTGGGCAGTCCGAGTGGGGACCAGCTTCAGGACTGACCATGGGGAGCGGCATTCCCATCAATCATCCCAATATTGATTCCTGAGCTTTCAGACCCTGCTGGGGCGTTGGTCAAACCGGGACCAGGGTCTCCAGTCGTGGATCCCTTCGGGTGCCTGAGTGGTGTCCAACTGCAGATCTGGCAGAGAATTGAGGAGTGGGGGGGGGAAAAGGAAAAGGCTGGAGAGACGGGAGGTGTCACCAAGACCACAAACATCACCAATATCTGAAGGAGGAACGTCCAACCCCAAACAAACAACCAGAAGACCATTGGACATAGAGGCAGAATTAGGCCATTCGGCCCATCGGCCTTGATCCATCATGGCATTGTCCCCTCTCATCGCCATCCCCTGCATTCTCCCTGTAACCTGTAATGCCTTTACTAATCAAGAGGCTATCAACCTCTGCTTTAAAAATACCCAATGACTTGGCCTCCAGCACCGTCTGTGGCAATGAATTTCACTGATTCACTATCGTCCGGCTAAATAAATTCTTCCTCAATTCCATGCTAGAGCTACATCCTTTTATCCTCAGGATGTGCCCTCTGTTCCTAGACTCTCCCTCTACAGGAAACATCTTCCCCACATTCACTCTGCCTGGCCCTTTCATTATTGGGTAAGATTCAATGAGATCCCTCCCTTGCCCTTCTAATCTCCAGTGACTACAGGCCCAGTGCCAGCAAACACTCCTCATCCTCTATCATCCACGGGATCACTGATATAAACGTATGGAGCCTCTCCAATGTCAGCACATCCTCCCTCAGATATGGGGCCAAAAAGTGTCCACAATATTCCGCTGGTCTGACCCATTCCTTATAAAGCCTCAGCATTATATAATGTGTTTAACATTCCAGTCCTCTCTAAAAGGATGCTAACATTGCATTTGCCTTCCTTACTAACGATTCAAGCTGCAAGTTAATCTATTGGGAATCCGGCATCAGCATTCCAAACTCCCAATTTATTATCAGTCTGAAGAAGGGTCTCGACCAGAAACGTCATCCATTCCTTCTCTCCAAAGATGCTGCCTGTCCCGTTGAGTTACTCCAGCATTTTCTTCAGATTTATTAATCCTCTCACCATTTAGAAAATATTCCATCTCCCAACGTGCATGACCATATACGTTACTGTGCTGTATTCCATCTGCCACTTCTTTCCCTAACCTGTCAACTTGTCTAAGTCCTTCTACAGAGACCCTGCTTCCCAATACTACTGCCCCTCCGCCTATCTTCATATTATCCGCCAACTTCGACACAATGCCATCAATTCTATACACCGATCTCTAACATACAACGTGGAGAGTAGTTGAATCAACACTGGCCGCTGTGGGACACCACCCGTCACTTGCAGACAGCCAGAAAAGGCATCCTTTATTTACACTCTTTGCCTTCTGTCAGTCAGACACACGTTATTACATGTTAGCACCTTGCTTCTAATACCACGGGCTCCTATGCTGTTTAGCAGCTTCATTTGCAGCACCTGTGACTCACTTTCAGGGAACTCTGTGTCATTCACTGTGTAGGTCCTGTCCAGTTTGTCTTCCCATAATACAACCATGTAATGACCAAAGGGAAGAACCTTCCCTTTTATGAGCCAGGAAATGAGCCTTGCCTGTACAAAATACATACTCTTTCAATACTGGAAACATCCTCTCCACATCCACTCTATCGAGGCCTCTCATTATAGGGTAAGTTTCAATGTGATCCCCCTCATCGTTCTAAACTCCAGTGAGTACAGGCCCGATCTCCAGTCACCCATTCCCTCCTTAACGGCCGTTTATTTCTCCTACACTTACACGTTTCATACTTTTCTACTTGTCCTTTCTCCTCCTCTCTCCGCTCCTCACTCTGAATCTCTACCCTCTCCGCAATGCTCCAACTCCAGTCTCCCTGGGGTATTCTCCTCCCCCCACTCCAGTCCCCCTCCTGCCCCACCCTACACTCTCTGCTCCTCCACTCCAGACCCTCTCTTCTCATGTTCCCCTCCCCAACCCATCCCCCACTGCTCCAATTATCCCTCCATCGATACCTGAGGTTGTACCTGGTTCTGGGACGGTGGACAAATCCTCCTGGGGTTCAGTTGTTGTTTCCTGGGGTTCCCCAGTTGGTACGGAGTGTGGATCTGTAATAAAGTGTGGACATACAGTGGGTGTAGTGGGGAAATAATCCAGCAGCTCTGAAGTGCACGGAAATGAGCCTCGCCTGGTGTTTCAGTGGGAGAGCATTTTGGGAACAATGATCACAGTTTTAAGAGAGTTGTGAATAGGTCTGTCTGGACCTTGGGGGAAGTATTCAATTGGGACAAGGTACATTACAGCATTATTAGACTGACACTAGGGTGACTAAAATGGGGGCAGCTGTTATTATGTAAGCCCACATCTGACGTTGGAGTATCTCTGGGATGTGTCCATGTTCTCCGGAGATGCTGCTTGACCTGCTGACTAAGTCCAGTACTTTGTGTCTTTTGTAAATGTGTAGAGATGATACATTTGGTGAAGGTGCAGATGGTGAGGAAGGTTGTCAAAGTATTCAGTGGGATGTAGATTTGTTACAGAAATGGGCAGAGAAACGGCAGATGGAGTTTAATCCCAGTAAGTGTGAGGTGTTGCCCTTTGGATGGCCGTATATAAGGAGACATTATGGTTAATAGCGAGACCATTGATGTGCAGAGGGGTTTTGGACTCCAAGTCCATCACAATCTGGAAGTGGCAATGATAGAAAGGCATATGGTTTGCTTGCCCTCATCAGTCAGGGCTTTGAGTTTCAGAGGTAGTGGCTGTCAAGGAGTCTTTGGTTAGGCAAGTGGACATGCAATGAATGGAGGGATATGGATTAGGTGCAGGCAGAGGAGATATGTTTAACGGCATTATCTGCGGCACGGATATTGTGGGACAATGGGCTTGTTCCTGTGCTGTACTGTGTCCCCACCACTGATACCTGAGCTTGCAGACCCAGCTGGGTCACTGGTCGAACCCTGACCAGAGTCTCCACTCGTTGCTCCCTGGGCTTCCTGAGTTGTGTCCAACGGTGGATCTGGAAGAAGAGAATGGAGGTGGGATAGGGAGGGTGAGAGATTAAAACATAATGATCAGCTGATCAGGTGGGAAGTCGGCTGCAGAGACAAAGTCCGTGCTCACACCACAACATACCGAGGGTCACAGGTCACACGTCTCACCTTCAACATTACAAACTCCTCGAACACTGAGGAAAGACATTCTTGCCATAGAGGGAGTACAGAGAAGGTTCACCAGACTGATTCCTGGGATGGCAGGACTTCCATATGAAGAAAGACTGGATAGGCTCGGCTTGTACTCGCTGGAATTTAGAAGATTGAGCGGGGATCTCATAGAGACTTACAAAACTCTTAAGGGGTTGGACAGGCTAGATGCAGGAAGATTGTTCCCGATGTTGGGGAAGTCCAGGACAAGGGGTCACAGTTTATGGATAAGGGGGGGAAGTATTTTAGGACCGAGATGAGAAAATCTTTTTTCACACAGAGAGTGGTGAATCTGTGGAACTCTCTGTCACAGAGGGTAGTTGAGGCCAGTTCATTGGCTATATTTAAGAGGGAGTTAGATGTGGCCCTTGTGGCTAAAGGGATCAGGGGGTATGGAGAGAAGGCAGGTACGGGATACTGAGTTGGATGATCAGCCATGATCATATTGAATGGCGGTGCAGACTCGAAGGGCCGAATGGCCTACTCCTGCACCTATTGTCTATGTTTCTAACACGGTCTATGCCTCACTCCCTTGTAAAGCCATACTTTTGTAGAGTACTTTCACACTTTCTCTCTGACTCTCTAACTCTCTCCCTCTCCCTCTCACACTCTCTCATTCTCTCTCTGACTGACTCTCTCTCTCTCTGTCTGTCTGACTCTTTCTCCCTGACACTCTCTCTCTCTCTCTCCGAATCTCTCTGACTCTCTAACCCTCTCTCTGCCTCTCTCTGACTCCAGCATTCAGCCCCTGCCCCTATGGGTCAGTCTGTCAAACAAAATACATTCTCCTCAAGCTCTCCACTTATTCCCACTTCATCCTCAATCTCATGTCCATAAATTCATGTCATGGAACAGAATGAGGCAATTCGGCCCATCGACTACTCATGGTTGATATATCGTTCCCTGTCAACCCTATTCTCCTGCCTTCTCCTCTAAACCTTTGACCAACTTCTGTAAAGCTCCACTTTAAAAATACCATCATCTTGGAGATACTAATGTCCTCAGCCTTCTGTGGCAATGAATTCAACAGATTCACTTCAATAAATCCTCCTCAGCTCCTTTCTAAAGGTATGTCTCTTTATTCTGAGGCTGTGCCCACTGGTCCTATACTCGTTCAATACTGGAAACATCCTCTCCACATCCACTCTATCGAGGCCTCTCATTATAGGGTAAGTTTCCATGTGATCCCCCTCATCGTTCTAAACTCCAGTGAGTACAGGCCCGATCTCCAGTCACCCATTCCCTCCTTAATGGCCGTTTATTTCTCCTACACTTACACGTTTCATACTTTTCTACTTGTCCTTTCCCCTCCTCTCTCCACGACTCTCTGCTCCTCACTCTGAATCTCTACCCTCTCCGCAATGCTCCAACTCCAGTCTCCCTGGGGTATTCTCCTCCCCCCACTCCAGTCCCCCTCCTGCCCCACCCTAAACTCTCTGCTCCTCCACTCCAGACCCTCTCTTCTCATGTTCCCCTCCCCAACCCATCCCCCACTGCTCCAATCATCCCTCCATCGATACCTGAGCGTGTACCTGGTTCTGGGACGGTGGACAAATCCTCCTGGGGTTCAGTTGTTTCCTGGGGTTCCCCAGTTGGTACGGAGTGTGGATCTGTAATAAAGTGTGGACAAACAGTGGGTGTAGTGGGGAAATAATCCAGCAGCTCTGAAGTGCACGGAAATGGGCCTCGCCTGGTGTTTCAGTGGGAGAGCATTTTGGGAACAATGATCACAGTTTTAAGAGAGTTATGAATAGATCTGTCTGGACCTTGGGGAAGTATTAAATTGGGGCAAGGTACATTACATCATTATTAGACTGACACATGGGAGACTAAAATGGGGGCAGCTGTTATTAGGTGAGCCCACATCTGACGTTGGAGTTTCGCTGGGATATGTCCATGTTCTCCGGAGATGCTGCTTGGACCTGCTGAGTTAGTCCAGTACTTTGTGTCTTTTGTAAATGTGTAGAGATGATAAATTTGGTGAAGGTGCAGATGGTGAGGAAGGTTGTCAAAGTATTCAGTGGGATGTAGATTTGTTACAGAAATGGGCAGAGAAACGGCAGATTGAGTTTAATCCCAGTAAGTGTGAGGTGTTGCCCTTTGGAAGGCCGTATATAAGGAGACATTATGGTCAATAGCGAGACCCTTGAGACCATTGATGTGCAGAGGGGTTTTGGAGTCCAAGTCCATAATCTGGAAGTGGCAATGATAGAAAGGCATATGGTTTGTTTGCCCTCATCGGTCAGGGCTTTGAGTTTCAGAGGTAGTGGCTGTCAAGGAGTCTTTTGTTTAGGCAAGTGGACATGCAATGACTGGAGGGATATGGATTAGGTGCAGGCAGAGGAGATATGTTTAACGGCATTATCTGTGGCACGGATATTGTGGGACAATGGGCTTGTTCCTGTGCTGTACTGTGTTTCATTCTCCCCACCACTGATACCTGAGCTTGCAGACCCTGCTGGGTCACCGGTCGAACCCTGACCAGAGTCTCCACTCGTTGCTCCCTGGGCTTCCTGAGTTGTGTCCAACGGTGGATCTGGAATAAGAGAATGGAGGTGGGATAGGGAGGGTGAGAGATTAAAACATAATGATCAGCTGATCAGGTGGGAAGTCGGCTGCAGAGACAAAGTCCGTGCTCACACCACAACATACCGAGGGTCACAGGTCACACGTCACCTTCAACATTACAAACTCCTCGAACACGGTCTACGCCTCGCTCCCTTGTAAAGCCATGCTTTTGCAGAGTGCTCTCACACTCTCTCTCTGACTCTCTCTCTCTCTCTCTCTGACTATCTAACTCTCTATCTAACTCTCTCTCTCACTCTTTCTAACTCTCTCTGACTCTCTAACACTCTCTCTCTCTCTCTCTCTGACTCTCTAACACTCTCTCTCTCTCTCTCTCTCTCTCTCTCTCTGACTCTCTCTCTGACTCTCCCTCTAACTCTCTCTCTCTCTAAATCTCTCTCTCTGACTCTCTCTGATTTTCTCTCACTCTCTCTCTCTCTCTAACTTTCTCTCTCTGACTCCCTCTCTGACACTCTCTCTAACTCTCTCTCTGACTCTCTCTCTCTCTGACTCTCTCTCTCTGACACTCTCTCTCTAACCCCATCTCTCTCTTTAACTCTCTCTCTCTCTTTGACTCTCTCTGATTTTCACTCACTCTCACTCATTCATGTCCATAAATTCATGTCATGGAACAGAATGAGGCAATTCGGCCCATCGACTACTCATGGTTGATATATCGTTCCCTGTCAACCCTATTCTCCTGCCTTCTCCTCCAAACCTTTGACCAACTTTGTAATCAAAAACCGTAAATCTCCACTTTAAAAATACCATCATCTTGGAGAAACCAATGTCCTCAGATACCTGAGCTTGTATCTGGTTCTGGGACGGTGGACAAATCCTCCTGGGGTTGGGCTGTTGTTTCCTGGGGTTCCCCAGTTGGTACGGAGTGTGGATCTGTAATCAAGTTGTGGACAGACAGTGGGTAAATAATCCCACAGCTCTGAATTACACGGCCAACACCAGTCTCTGGTGACCCCAACAATTGTCCATCCCTTCCTGCAACCCCTCTCCCTCCACGCCATCATTCCATCCGTTACTCAATGCAATCTGTCCAGCATTATCCCACTGATTTCATGCCCCCTCCCCTGCCATCTCCCCCCTCTCTCTCCCCCTTAGCCGTCTCTCTCTACCCCCTCCCCTTGCTATCACCAAGTCCCACAGGTGATGTATCTGGCCTGCAACGATGCACACTCCTGAATCGCAGTCCTCGCCACGCTTCTTTGTTCCCCCCTCAACCCTCTCTCCTAGAGATGCGTTTGATCTCTCTCTCGCTCTCTCTCTCTCTCTCTCTCTCCACCCTCCTCTCCCTCTCCACCCTCCTCTCCCTCTCCGCCCTGCCCCCTGTGTCAGTCAGTCATCAAATACATTCTCCTCAAGCTGTCCACTCTCTTTCCTCCTCCACCCTCAATCACCAGTCACCCACTCCCTCCCTCCTTACCTATCATTCCTTTCTTCTATACTTACTCATTTCAAACATGTCCACTTGCCCCCTATCCCTCTCTCCAAGACCTGCTACCCCTCACTGTGAGGAGGGAACAAACAGATATTGGCAATGTTTTCAAGACAGTTTGAGCAGAAGTGCACCAAGTTCAAATCAACCACCATTACATTACTAACAGAAGCTGCATATTAATTCACCACCATTCGTGCAATCCTATATGTAACAGGAAATAAACGGACTGAAAATAAAGTACTTTTCATATCTGGCACCGGTAACATTTTGTGAAAGGCCACAGATGCAAATTAAGCCACCGATGAAAACAAGAACCAATGGGAGTTAGTGGAGTGGGGAGAGAGGGAGGCAGAGAGAGTTGTCAAGGTAGTTTGAATTTCAGCACATTGCGGTTCTAATGGAAACACTCCACTGGTCAAATCTCCCCTGTTCTGTTATCATGTTTATAATGGCAGCTGAAGCTAACAAGGCATCAGTCAGGCAGTCAGTCAATGTTATTTGTATCGCACATTTAAAAAATAACTCAGGGGTACACAAAATGCTGGAGAAACTCAGCGGGTGCAGCAGCATCTAAGGAGCGAAGGAGGTAGGCGACGATTCGGGTCGAGACCCTTCTTCAGACTGGTCAGGGATCGGGGAAACGAGAGATATGGAGGGTGATGTGGAGAGATAAGGAACAATGAGTGAAAGATATGCGAAAAAGTAACGATGATGAAGTGAACAGGCCATTGTAAGCTGTTTGTGGTGTGAAAATGAGAAGCTAGTGCGACTAGGGTGGGGGAGAGATAGAGAGAGAGGGAATGCCAGGGCCCGAGGGCTGAGGGAGAAGTGGGAAGGGGAGGAGACAGCAAGGGTTAACACAATTGAGAAAATGCAATGTTCAAGCCCAGAGGATGCAGACTCCCCAAGCAGAATATGAGGTGCTGTTCCTCCAACTTGCGGTGTTGCTCACTCTGGCCGTGGAGGAGGCCCAGGACCGAGAGGTCGGATGTGGAATGGGAGGGGGAGTTGAAGTGCTGAGCCACTGGGAGGTCGGGTTGGTTATTGCGGACCGAGCGAAGGTGTTCGGCGAAATGATCGCCAAGCCTCCGCTTGGTCTCACCGATATAGATCATCTGACATCTGGAGCAGCGGATGCAGTAGATGAGGTTGGAGGAGGTGCAGGTGAACCTCTGTCGGACCTGGAAGGACTGCTTGGGTCCCTGAAAGGAGTGGAGGGGGGAGGTGAAGGGACAAGTGTAGCATCTCTTGCGGTTGCAAGGGAAAGTGCCCGGGGAAGGGGTGGAGCGGGAGGGAAGGGAAGGAATTGACAAGGGAGTTGCGGAGGAAGCGGTCTTTGCGGAAGGCAGACAGGGGGGAGATGGGAAGATGTGGCGGGTGGAGGGGTCACTTTGGAGGTGGCGAAACTGGCGGAGGACTATGTGTTGTATGTGCCGGCTGGTGGGGTGAAAGGTGAGGACCAGGGGGACTACCCTTGTTGTGAGTGGGGGAGGGGAATCCGCGTTCTCTGAAGAATGAGGACATTTGTGATGACCTGGTGTGGAACACCTCATCCTGGGACAGATGCGGCGTAGACGGAGGAATTGGGAATAGGGGATGGAGTCCTTACAGGAAGCAGGGTGGGAGGAAGTGTAGTCCAGGTAGCTGTGGGAGTCAGTTGGTTTGTAGTGGATGTCGGTCAGGAGTGTATCACCTACAATAGAGATGGTGAGGTCAAGGAATGGTAGGGAATGTCAGAAATGGTCCAAGTGTATTTGAGTGCCGGATGGAAGTTGGTGGTGAAATGGATGAAGTCAGTCGGTTGTTGTGGGGTGCAGGAGGTGACACCAAAGCAGTCATCGATGTGTGAAAAATAACCCATGTTGACCAAAGTGCTTTACATCAGTGCAGATACTAATGTGCTACATACAATGATACACACACCTAACAATACCTGCACACACTGTATACAACATGAAAACAGAGAATGAAAGAATGGGTCGGCTGGGCTTGCATTTACTGGAATTTAGAAGGATGAGAGGGAATCATATAGAAGCATATAAAATTCTTAAAGGTTTGGACAGGCAAGATGCAGGAAAAATGTTCCCCATGTTGGGGGAGTCCAGAACCAGGGGTCACAGTTTATGAATAAGGGGTAGACCATTGAGGACTGAGATGTGGAAAAACGTTTTCACCCAGAGAGTTGTGAATCTGTGAATCTGTGGAATTCTTTGCCACTGAAGGCAGTGGAGGCCAATTCACTGGATGCTTTCAAGAGAGAGTTAGCACTTTGGGTTAAAGGAATAAAGGGATAGTCAAGTCGTCAAGTCAAGAGAGTTTTATTGTCATGTGTGCCAGATAGGACAATGACATTCTTGCTTGCGGCAGCACAACAGAATATTGTAGGCATCAATACAGAACAGATCAGTGTGTCCCTATACCATAGGATATATATACACACACACACACACACATAAATAAATGGATAAAGTGCAATAGGCTGTTATGGTTCAGAGTTTGGTTGAAGTTGTGTTTAATAGCCTGATGGCTGTGGGGAAGTCACTGTTCCTGAACCTGGATGTTGCAGATTTCAGGCTCCTGTACCTTCTACCTGATGGCAGCAGAGAGATGGGTGTGTGGCCAGGATGGTGTGGGTCCTTAATGATATGGGGGAAAAGCAGGAACGGGGTACTGATTTTAGATGATCATATTGAATGGTAGTGCTGGCTTGAAAGATAGATCTTCTATCTTCCGATGGCAAACTGAGCAAAAGATGGAAACGTGGAATGAGAGAGGGATTGTCCAAAGGGGAGTGAAGGGTGAAGGAGGCATGAAAGTGACAACAGCTGGAGAGACACCATGTGAAAGAGACAAACTACTCAATAGAAGGGTAGAAGATGGAAGTGTTTGAGTTGTAGAGAGAGGGTGTTAGTGGGCAGTGAAAGGGGGGAAAAATGGAAGCAGTTTATTTATTCATGACAGATTGAAGTCACAGGCAGAATTTTGCATATTTCCCAATTCGCACCAATCTGGTTCACCTGTGACTGCTAATCCTGGTCATAAAATTCAAAACCTGGTTCTAAATGCCCTTCATGGCCGTGCCCTTTCCTATCACATATCCCCCACCATTACTCTCAGTGGTTGGCTGTCTCAGCCACTCTAATTCTGACCTGTTATCCACAAGTTTGAAAGCTTCACTATTACCAGCTTTGTCTTCAGCTGCCCAGACCCCATGTGCTGTCGACTCCTTACTGATCCAGAGCAGAGACCAATGTCTGGCACAGCGATTGTCCTGTGGAAGTTTACTTCCCAATCCTCCACGTACATGCAAATCCACTGGAGCGGTTCGTGTATGTGTCAATATTCAATAGTCAATTTTTATGCCTCACAGACACCCGAAGATGCAGTGAAATGATTGTCAGCAGCGGTACAATGAAAAAAGAACACACAATACACAATAATGTTTAACACAAACATCCACCACAACATTCTTCACTGTGGTGGAAGGCACAAAGTTCAGTCAGTCCTCCTCCTTGTTCACCCGTAGTCGGGGCCGTAAACCTCTGCAGTTGCCGCTACGGACGGTCGGATGTACAGACCCCTTGTCGGGATGGTCGAACACACTCCACGGCTTGGAGGTCCCGAATCAGCGCTTTCTTACTGGAGACCGCGGCTTCAGGATGTTGTAGGCCGCAGGCTGGCGGTCGGAGCTCTTCCCCGGAGAGGAATCCCGCTCCGGATGGTAAGTCCACACCGCGCCCGTGGCTAGACGATCCGCAGACCGCAGCTTCGGGATGTAACAGTCCGCGGGCCAGTGGTCGGAGCGCTCCCTTCTGGCGACCCCCGGCGAGGGCTCGCCCGCTCCGCGATGAAAAGTCCACGCTGCACCCGCTGCTGAAACTCCGGGCACGACTCCTGGAAAGGCCGCTCCAATCCATGGTGTTAGGCCGCAAGGGTGGCAACATGGGAAAAGTCGGCTCTCCGTGGAGGATGCGACCGGAAGCGGTTCCCACCTTGTGTGCAAGGATTCAAAGGCATGTTGGGAAACTAAATGTGGGGACTGCAATAGAAGCTCAGTGTAATGGGATTAGATGAAGAGGGGTGGGAGGAGCTGGTGTCATTTTTAAACATGGACTTGGATTGGACTGTTCTGTGGTGGCCACTTCAAATATAATCATCTATTTAAATTATAGAAGATGAGTTGTATTGCCCGTGGTGTTGTATGCATGTGTCCGGTGGATGTTCTTCAACATCCTCTATCCATTAAAGATCCAGTAGGCAGAGCCCTCTGTCCAATGATGCTTCTCAGTATTGTGTTTGTTTTAGGAAGCTCACTGACTGAGGACAATGGACTCTCCATGTCGGAGGCAGAGAAAACGCTGGTGAAAAGTCACAGGAACATTCAGCAATGGATGGAAACAAGGCTGAGGTGAGAGAGGGAGCTTGGTAAGTAAGTAAGTAAGGTTAAGTAAGTAGGTTTATTGGCCAAGTATTCACATACAAGGAATTTGCCTTGGTGCTCCACCCACAAGTAATAACATGACATACAGTGACAGTTACGAATGACTCAGAAAACACTAAACATTAATAATAATAAAACATTAATGATAAAACACCATTGATCATGCATGTGAACCAACACAATACCAGATCAAAGGGGAGAGTCATACAGTGTGGAATCAGGCCTTTTGTCCCAACTTGCCAACACCGACCAACATGCCCCATCTACACAAGTCACATATGCCAGCATTTAGCCCTTATCCCTCTGAACCTATCCTATCCATGTACTTTAGACAATAGACAAAAGAAAATAGGTGCAGGAGTAGAGGCCATTCGGCCCTTCAAGCCAGCACCGCCATTTAATGTGATCATGGCAGATCATCCCCAATCAGTTCCCCGTTCTTGCCTTCTCCCCATAACCCCTGACTCCGCTATCTTTGAGCCATATCTAGCTCTCTCTTGAAAGTATCCAGAGAACCGGCCTTACACCGCCCGCTGAGGCAGAGAATTCCACAGACTCACAACTCTTTGTGAGAAAAGGTGTTTCCTTGTCTCCATTCTAAATGGCTTACTCCTTATTCTTAAACTGTGGCCCCTGGTTCTGGACTCCCCCAACTTCAGGAACATGTTTCCTGCCTCTAGAGTGTCCAACCCCTTAACAATCTTATATGTTTCAATGAGATCCCCCTCTCATCCATCTAAACTGCAGAGTGTACAAGCCCAGCCGCTCCATTCTCTCAGCATATGACAGTCCCGCCATCCCGGGAATTAACCTGATGAACCTACACTGGGCTCCCTCAATATCAAGAATGTCCTTCCTCAAATTAGGGGACCAAAACTGCATAAATACTCCAGGTGTGGTCTCACTAGGGCTCTGTACAACTGCAGGATGCTGGAGTGGAGAATAAACCTGATAAATGCTCTACAATGTCCCCATATACACAGCTCAGTGTCACATACTGACCCGGTACTAATGTGGCAGGGATTTATTGTGTGTCTACACCCTCTCTAGCCCGCACTGTCCATTACTGTTCCAATACACAGTCCACTGGCAGCGTTTACACTGTGACTACTCCCTCTGTTTACACATGTCCATTACTGTTCCAGTATGGTTCTCTGTGTAATAATGGTCAGCTGGTCATGTGGCAGGATTTATACAGTGCATTTCCTCTCTAATACATTTGCCTGTTACAATTGCAGCCCCCTGCTCAGTGCTGATCCATCACTGATTCTGCGGATGTTCGAGGAAGTTAACTGTAGACAATGGGCTCTTCATTCCACAGACCCAGAATAGGTGTTGGTGTGTCTGCTTTGCATCTTTCCCCCAACCCTACACTGACTGCGGATGTTCGAGGAAGTTGACTGTAGACAATGGGCTCTTCATTCCACAGACCCAGAATAGGTGTTGGTGTGTCTGCTTTGCATGTTTTACCCAACCCTACAGCGGTTGCACTGTTATCCAGCCCTGCAGTTATTCACTGGTGAAGCGGGTGTGGAAGGTAGTCGGTGAGCTGTTGCCGAGTCTGTCACCATTCACGGTCGTGTCCCCGGGACTGAGGAGGTTGGAGCTGTCTCATCTCCCTCCATCCCAGGCAGCAACACCTGTGCAGATTCAGGTAACAAGACGTCACCACTTGATCAGTCTCAGAATGTTACCTTCTGCTGTTAATTGATTGTAATTGATTTTCCTGTACAACGCTGAGAGGGAGATCTCACGTCTGTCTGTAGATCTCCCACTCGGGGAGTGATGTGTTTCACAAACTATCAATTGCTGTCCCAGTTTACAACTTGCACAAGACCCCAGGCCCTCACTTCTCTCTGATTGTAATTCCGTGCTTTCCTTTGCAGAATGTCACCTGGTGAAATGAGGCTTGTGTTACTGATCCTGGCTTCTCTGAGTGAGTAATTTCCAACAGGGGTAAACTGCGTGTTGTGTACAGCAAGCAGAATTGGGTTTTATTTATTGTCTGTAGAGGAGCAATAGTAATGTATCTATTCAGTGAAAATGGAGCATGACTAATTAAAATTTGATACGGAATATTAGAACAAGGATTAAAAACTACAGACAGCGTTTGAAAAAGCAGCAATATCGATGGGAGGGGCCGGCAGCTTTGTTTTACACTTATTTAGCTGAATTGAATACATTTTATTAGCCAAGTTGTATACATACAAGGAATTTGCCTCGGTGCTTTGCTCACAAGGATAACAACACGATATACAGCAGACAATTACAAATGAAACATAATTTAAACATGTGAAGATTAAAATAAAATACCAGAGCAAAAGGAGGCTGCAGACTTTTGGCTGTTGAGTAGAGCTACTGCTCGTGGGAAAAGCTGTTTGTGTGTCTAGATGTGGCAGCTTTGACAGTCCGGAGTCGCCTTCCAGAGGGAAGTGATTCAAAGAGTTTGTGGCCAGGGTGAGAGGGGTCAGAGATGATCTTGCCTGCTCGCTTCCTGGCCCTTGCATCAATGGAGGGAAGGTTGCAGCCAACAACCTTCTCTGCTGATCGGACGATTCGCTGCAGCCTCCAGGTGTCGTGCTTGGTGGCTGAGCCAAACCAGACCATGATGGAGAAGGTGAGGACAGAATCTACGATGGCCGTATAGAATTGGACCATCATTGCCTGTGGCAGATTGTGTTTCCTCAGCTGCCGGAGGAAGTACATCCTCTGTTGTGCCTTTTTGACTGTGGAGTCGATGGTGGCCCCCCACTTAAGGTCCCTAGAGATGATGGTTCCCAGGAACTTAAATGACTCCACAGATGTGTGTGTGGTGTGTTGATGGGGAGTGGAGGGAGGAGAGGGGGAGCTCTCCTGAAGTCTGAAGCAACTTCTCTGCCAATCTCTCTATTTTGTATATGTGTGGTTGTTCAAATTAAAGGTTCTACGACACTGATATCCCCATTCCTTCACATTCACCAGCTTAATGTCACTGCTGACACCACTGCCCTCTTCTGTCAAAGGCCAGTGCAAAGGGCGACATGGTGGCTCAGCGGTAGAGTTGCTGCCTTATAGCTCCAGAGACCCGGGTTCGATCCTGACTCTGGGTGCTGTTTGTATGGAATGTGTACGTTCTTCCCGTGACCTGCATGGGTTTTCTCCAGGTGCTTTGGTGGCCTCCCACACTCTGATACATATAGGTTTGTAGGCTAATTGGCTTGGTATAAGTGTGAATTGTCCCTCGTGTGTGGGATAGTGTTAGTGTGCAGGGATCACTGGTCGGTGTGGAATCAGTGGGCTGAAGGGCCTGTTTCCATGCTGTATCTCTAAACTAAACTAAACTTAAAGAGAGGGTTGTTTACAACTGGACGCTGCCTCCAAATACAGGCTGTTGTCTGGTCAGCGACACAGCTCTCTATTTCCCTTCCAATTCTCATTCTCCTCACTATACACAACACCTGACGTGCTTTTGTTGCTTATATGTTGGTTTTCTTCACCCAAGTGTCTCCCTAGCTGACAAGCTAACATCCTCTGCATCACCTCATCTACTTTATCAGCTCTAGATATCTGTCCTAAATCTCCCAATGTTTGCTTGTGCCCAGCCCGTGCTCTCCTTGAGATCTGTGTGTATCTTGGATTAGAGGCTCCACTTCTTTAATGGGAACAGGTTTGATCCAAGCCTTCAGTCTGTTCTCTACGATCGACTCTCCCTGCTCTGTATTGCCTGCAAGCTGCTGCTGTAGATTGAGTGGTGATAGCCTTTTGACCAGAGTGGCAATGTAAAGGACCGGGGAGCATAGTTTTAATTTGAGATGGGCAAGGTTTACAGATGATATGCAGGGCCAGTTTTTTTTCACACAGAGGCTGGTGGGTGTCTGGTACACACTGCAGAGGGTGGAGGCAGATATGACAGTCGTGTTCAAGAAGCTTTTAGATGCACATGGATAGGCAAGGAATGAAGGCAGATAGGTCACGTGCAGACAGAGAAGATTATCCTAACTTGGCATTATGTTCAACACAGACATTGTGGGCCGAAGGGCCTGTTTCTGTGCTGTACTGTTTTATGTGTTAGATTTTCTGAGTGTAATCCAATACTTCCTCTTCTCTCCCCTTCCCTCCTGTAGTATCCCAGTTGGTGAAAATGCTGTTGAAATTCCCAATCATCAGTGCCTGTGTATCTTTGAATTCGAGGTCTCCTCTGAAACCTGTATCTGGCAAAGCTCAGTTGCTTCTCGTCCCAACACTGTGACATGACCACAGTCACAACTCCACAGCTATCTGCTGCCCCAGTTCATTGTCTTTATTTCCAGAGTAGAGTTAGAGAGGTGTACGGTACAGGAACAGGCCCTTCACCCACCTTGTCCATGCCGATCAAATGAGTATCGTGGCCTAGTCCCATTTACCTGCATTTGGCCCAAAGCCCCCTTAAGCTCGTCCTACTCATATATCTGTCCAAATGTCTTTTTGTATCCCCTTCCATAGCTTCCTCTGGCAGCTCATTCCAGATACTGACTACCCTCTGGCTGAAATGGTTGTCTCTGAGTCCCTCTTAAATCTATCCCCTCTCATCTTAAGACAACTGTATTATAGGGGTAAACATAGTGAGGGCTAATAACTAGTAAATAGGGGTGTAGATTGTGGGAATGTGGTGTTAGGGAACCACAGCCAAAGTTATAAAAGTAGAGACATGGAATACAGCAGTGACGACACCCATGTTTCAGGAACTCTATTGATTATGTTACAGTGTTCACCCATCGTTGTTATAGAAAGATGAATCTACTCTCAACTTGTGGATAATCTATTTATTCTGTAATTCTAGTTTGTTACTGTTGGGGTAAATTTCGTCCTATTTTCTGTATCTGGCTTTACTCAGATAAGCAGATAAAATAAAATAAAACAGCTCATAGATCAGTGGTGAGACTATGGAACAAGTCATTTTATTGAAGGTCTTTACAGTGAAACTCTGAGAGAACCCAGAGTGTTTCAACGATTCACAGTATCTACAGCATTTTTATATTCTCAGGACACAGTGGTAACTTGTGGATTTGACATGTCATCATTGAACAATGTCTATAACCTTTCAATCTTTGTCTGTCCCTAAGGTTATCTCTGAGCTTGTTTCCTGTATTTATTGTGGCACACTTCCTATTTGTACCACAGATATCACTGTCCCTGGATGGAGAATTGATGGGTCCATTAATGGATAATTGATGGGGCCATTAAAAGGCCATTAATAGCTGGTTTCAGTGTTAAAGAGCATCTGTAATCTCAATGGTAGACACAAATGCTGGAGAAACTCAGCGTGAGGCAGCATCTATGGAGCGAAGGAATAGGCAACGTTTCGGGGCCGAAACCCTCCTTCTGTAATCTCAATGTTGTAATTGATAAGAGCCTAAATAGCACTGCGAACATTTGGGTGACCTTTCTACTGGTTAGAGGGTATAACTTGTAATGCTTGGTGATCCAAGGAGAAAGTTCTTCCACACAGAGAATGATGAATGTGCAGCCAGAGAGGGCGGTAGAATCAGAACCAATCACGGTAATTAAGATGCATTTACACAGGTACGTGAATAGGTGAGGCACAGGAGGATATGGACCTATAGTAGTCATTTGTTATTAGTCCAGATGCTCATCCCAGGGTGCGAGACGGGGAGGTGACCAAGAAAGTGTGTTTCAAAGATGTTGGTGATGATGGGGCTGGAGAAAAGTGCAAGAACAAGCTGGACATCAAGGTTAAAAACTGCTGCACTTACTTTGTGTATCAGCTGAAGCCAACACACATCGACCAGACTGTGTATTGTACAGGTACGTGGCTGGTACATATTGACAAGAGATGTGAGGGGTTGTGTGGAAACCCTGGCTGTCCTGAGTCACTAATACACCAGATCCCACCCGCAGTCAGTGATCACTTTACTCGGTTCCCCCACACCCTGTCTGAAGTAAGCTGTCCAGTGTGAGGCTCTACCTAGTTATTGGCCTTTTAGTTTGTGATGGTGAGTAGTTTCTCAAAGCTTGGACTGTCTAACCATTGAGGTTGGTCTTTATCTGCACAAGTGCAGACCCTTCACACACACCTTCACTGACCATGATGCTCATTTGAAACATATCCTTCCATTCTCTGCCTCGACATGCTTTTGGCCTAATGCTGACGAAGCATTGTTGCCATAACTGCTTCATTCAGCACTTCAGCTGTGCAGAATGGCCATCTACCACCCTGTGTGAAAATAGATGTTGCCTTGTAAATCTCCTTTAAACTTTCTGCTCTCACCTTAAACCTATCCCCTCTGATAGTGGACATTTCCATCCTACCCTGTCGATGCCTCCCATACACTGTACTTCTATCAGGCCACCTGTCAGCATTGGTCCAATGCTCAAGGAGAAATCATCTGAAGAAGGGTCTGAGCCCGAAACTTCACCCATTCCTTCTCTCCAGAGATGATGCCTGTCCCGCTGAGATACTCAAGCATTTTTTGTCTATCTTTGAAAAATAACCCAAGCGTGTCCAACCTCCCTACAACTAATACTTTCTAATCCAGGCAACATTCTGGTAAAACTCTTCTGCACTCTCTCCAAATTCTCCACAGAGAAGCTAAGGCTGTTCTCGCTGTGGCTGAGGCGATTTAGATGGGATATTTTAAACTAATGAGGAATATAGACTGCAATAAACTTTGCACTCTATCAGAGGTAGAATTTTATGATGATGGTGATGAGATTTAGAAGGCAGATGAGTGGAGTTACCATCTCCAGAGAGTAGTGGCCACCTGGAATACACTGCCTCAGAAACCTTTATTTGGGTGATGTTGTAATATTTTAGACAGTACTAGACCAAGTGGGACCCGTTGGGTCCCGTTCCCCTAACACAATATTCCACCACTCGCATGCTCCCCCAACGCAACACGCCCCATCGCAATATTCCACTCACCATAGCCCCCAACTGCACATGCACAGCTCATTTCCCCTCATCCACCAACACTCCCAGCTCCTCCTCTTCATCCTCCCTCTTCTCTTCCTCCTCCTCCTCCCCTCCTCCACTCCCTCGCTCACCTCTCCCTCCCTCACAGCTCCCTCCCTCTCCTTTTCCCTACCCTCAGTCACTCCCTCCATCCATAACCCCTCTCACCTCCCTACCCACATGACCCGTTGGGCCCATTCCCCCAACGTAATATTCCACCACCACTCACCCGTTCCCCCAACGCAATATTTCACCACTCACCCATAGCCCCCAACTGCGCAGGCGCGGCTCATACCCCTTATCCACCAACACTACCTCCACCTCCTCTTCACCCTCCATCTCCTCTTCCGTCCCCTCCTCCCTTCCTCTATTCCCTCCCTCACCTCTCCCTCCCTCTCCTTTCCCCTACCCTCAGTCACTCTTTCCCTTCCTCCCTCGATCAACCCTCTCCCCTCCCTACCCCCTCCTCTCCCAATATCGCCCTGCTCCCTCACTCCTCACCTCTCCCCATCCCACTCACCATTAGACACAATGTTAATATAACATTGTTAAGAAGCCATGAATAGCTGGGTTCAGTGATAAAGAGCATCTGTAATCTCAATGTTGTAATGGATAAGAGACTAAATAGCACTGCGAACATCTATCCCTCCTCAATAGATAAGGAAACCTGCATTTCAGCAGAGTGTATTCTAGAGTCATAGAGTGATATAGAGTGGAAACAGGCCCTTCGGCCCAACTTGCCCACACCGGCCAACATGTCCCAGCTACAATAGACCCACTGCCTGTGTTTGGTCCATATACCTACAGACTTGTCCTATCCATGTTCCTGTCTAAATGTCTCTTAAATGTTGCAATAGTACCTGCCCATGTTAGATGTCCCAAAATGCAATAACTCACATTTCTCTGCATTAAATTCCATCAACCATTCCTCAACCCACCTGGCCAACTGATCAAGATCCTGCTGCAGTTTTTGATATCCATCTTCACTATCTGCAATATCATCCATTTTTGTATCATCGACAAACTTGCTAATCTTGCCATGTATGTTTTCATCCAAATCATTGATATAGATGACAAGTAGTAATGGACCCAGCACCTAACCCTGAGGTACACCACTAGTCACAGGCCTCCAGTCTCAGAAGTAACCTTCCACCATCACCCTGTGAATTCTTCCATGAAGCAAATGTTCTATCCATTCAGCCTCTCTCCTTGGGTCCCATGCAATCTAACGTTCCAGAGCAGCCTCCCATGTGGAACCTTGTCAAATGTATTGCTGAAGTCCATATAGAACATCCACAGCTCTGCCCTCAGCAACCTTATTGGTCACATCTTCAAACAACTCAATCAGATTCGTGAGACATGACCTCCCACGTACAAAACCATGCTGCCTCTCCCTAATCAGCTCTTGACCATCTAATGCCTGTATACCTTATCCCTCAAAACACTTCCTAGTAACTTTCCAACTACAGATGTTAAGCTCACTGGCCTGTAGTTTTGAACCTTTTCACTGCAGCCTTCTTGAATAGAGGCCCAACCCACCGTTCAGTCTTCCGGCACCTCTCCATGACGATCTATAAATTTCAGCCAGGGCTTCCGTAATTTCCTCACTAGTTTCCCACAGTGTTCTCAGATATATCTGATCCATCCCGGGAGATTTATCTATCTTCATTCACATCAGGACCTTCAGCACCTCTTCCACCATAATACTGGATGCTCTCAAGACACTTCCATTGACTGTCCCTAGTCCCACAATCATCTTGTCTTTCTCCACAGTAAAAATAGAGGAACAATACTCATTGAGGACGTTGCCCATCTCATGTGGCTCCACAGAGTTGACCGATTTGAAGGATTTGAGTACAGGAGCAGGGAGGTTCTACTTCAGTTGTACAGGGTCTTGGTGAGACCACACCTGGAGTATTGCGTACAGTTTTGGTCTCCAAATCTGAGGAAGGACATTATTGCCATAGAGGGAGTGCAGAGAAGGTTCACCAGACTGATTCCTGGGATGTCAGGACTGTCTTATGAAGACTGGATAGACCTGGTTTATACTCTCTGGAATTTAGGAGATTGAGAGGGGATCTTATAGAAACTTACAAAATTCTTAAGGGGTTGGACAGGCTAGATGCAGGAAGATTGTTCCCGATGTTGGGGAAGTCCAGGACAATGGGTCACAGCTTAAGGATAAGGGGGAAATCCTTTAAGACCGAGATGAGAAAGACTTTTTTCACACAGAGAGTGGTGAGTCTCTGGAACTCTCTGCCACAGAGGGTAGTTGGGGCCAGTTCCTTGGCTATATTTAAGAGTGAGTTGGATGTGGCCCTTGTGGCTAAGGGGATCAGAGGGTATGGAGAGAAGGCAGGTACGGGATACTGAGTTGGATGATCAGCCATGATCTTATTGAATGGCGGTGCAGGCTCGCCATTCAATGGCCTGCTACTGCACCTAATTTCTATGTGTCTATGTTTCTATGAGATGTCCCACTCTCTCTCTAGTTACCTTTTTCCCTTTATGTACTTGGGATTATCCTTAATGCTCTCCGCCAGAGCTATATCCTGTCCACCTTTTGCCATTATGATTTCCTTCGTTAGTTTGCTTCATAGTTCCCAAACCTCCTATCAGATACACTTGATCCCAGCTGCCTCTCCCTGTCCCATGCCTCCTTCTTATTCTTGACCAATGCCTCAATTTTCCTCGTCCTCCAGGCTTCTTTACATTTGCCTGCCTTGCCCTTCAATCTAACGGGGTTGTGCATGTCTGAACTCTTGTCAGTTCATTTTAAAAATCATCAACTTTCCCCATGTTCCTTTACCTTCAAACAACCTACTCCAATCAACCTGTGTAAATCTCTCTCTCATACCCTCAATGTTTGGCCTTACTCCAAGTTAGGAATTTAGCTCATGTTAAGGCCCCTTGGTTTAGAATTATCTACCTGGGTAAAAGACTGTGAGCGTTGTCCATGCCCTCATGCTCTTGTACACCTCAATGAGTCACTCCGCAGCCTTCTATGCTTCAAAGTTAAAAAGTCCCAGACTATCCATCCCGTCCCTATAACTCAGTCCTCAAGTCCAGCTAACATTCTGGTGAATCTAATAGCAATTAATACTTGCCAAGGGAACATTTAGTTTCCACCCCCAGTCCGTGTTTCATCCACTCAGCAGAGCCATGTCTCTGCCTTCAGTTTGTTCACACAACCTGTGGCTCCCGATCCGTTGTTGCCTCTGTCCCTTCTGAAACTGCCATCAGCATCCTCAGTATTCCCATCTCCCTGTGTCTGGTTGATGCTTCACACAATCCAGATCCATAATTCAAGCTGATTTCATTGGCTCATTGACCCAGTTGATAATGATCTTGTTGTTAGATTACCACCTGCTCTTCCATTATTCCACCAATTTTAATTTGATTTGCAGAAGTTCCAATATTATACCTCCATCTCCATTTAGACTCTTTCCTACCCACCCCTGAATGGATTGACTCGTTCTAGATTCCTCAATCAGCATGGCCAGCTTCTCTTTGCCCAATCAGCTCCCTTCAATAGCTTGCACACTGTAAAGATTTATATTAAATTGACATTGATATGGGTCAAACGCAAGCGGGTGGGACTCGTGTATCTGGGACATGTTGGCCGATGTGGGTAGTTTGGGCTGAAGAGCCTGTTTCCACACTGTATGACTCTAGGGCTCTGTAAAGAGAATTGGACAGCTTGTGTGACAGAGTTGTAGGGCTGAAGGGAACTCATGAGGGAGGAATGGAAATGATGGGGTTCCTGCACCAGGAGATGGCATGATCAAGATGGGCCCATTGGTCTCCCCGGTTCCCTTTTCAATATAATGTGGAAGGCCAGTGAAAGCGAGATGGAGGAATCATTTGTGTGTTCATTTGGGTGACCTTTCTACTGGTTAGAGGGTATAACTTGTAATGCTGGGTGATCCAAGGAGAAAGTTCTTCCACACAGAGAATGGTGAATGTGCAGCCAGAGAGGGCAGTAGAATCAGAACCAATCACGGTAATTAAGATGCATTTACACAGGTACGTGAATAGGTGAGGCACAGGAGGATATGGACCTATAGTAGTCGTTTGTTATTAGTCCAGATGGTCAAAAGGCTGGAATGAAATATCACGTGACAATACCAAACATAAACCTAAACCTGGATATGATAGTTGTAGGATTTGTTTCTGTTCTCTCTATCACTGACTGTAACTCGGAGGTTGCTGCTGGTCCTGGGGTGTTGGATGTGGTTGGGGGAACCAGTCTGAGTGAACTTTGCTGGGTTTTACTTTAACACTGATCATCATCCTGTCCCTCAGCCGCAGACTCCACAGTCAGTGACCCGTGTGTAATTCCCACACCGTCCTGGATCAGCCCTGGAGGAGCTCGGGTTGTCATAGAACTCAGTGCAGCAGCCGATGGATGGATGATGGAAATCTGGTGGAAGGGTGGTACAGATTTAGCAGGTAAACTGATCGCACGCTAGTAAGTGAGGTGATAATGTGATGGGTGGGGTCCCTCGTGCTCCAGCATCCAGTGAAGCTGGCAAAAGTCAAAGCTGATGTGTTGCTGCAGGGAAAATCTCCGATCTTGGAGGCAAAATAGGACCAATTCGATCCTGATATCGGGCGAAATGTCTAGGAGTAGGGAAGTGGAATTTGCATGGTCAATTTTGTCCTGGGTGGGGTACAACCCTGGTGCTACCAAGTTATGCTTTATTCTTTGGAGCCAAAGGGGGGACCTGACAGAACTGGCGAAAAGATTCAAAGGAACAAGGTTTCGGGGGTAACGTGAGGGGGTCAGAGTGTGTGGGTGTGGTGATCGGGATGGACGTTGGAGGGGTATGGTCTGTGTGCAGGTAGATGGGACTAGGGGAAAATAGGAGAAGGGCCTGTTTCCGGCTGTAATTGTTATATGGTTATATCGTTATATGGTGAAGGGTTCACTTTCCTGAAGGCTAGTATGGTCATGATGGGCAGAATGGCAACCTACTGTTATATATTAAGTAACTGAAAGAGAACAAGGCGTGTTAGATTGATAGTATCAGCCCTCATTGTGGAACAGGGAGTGGGACACAGAGAAAGGAAAGTCACATTCTGCAGGAAGGGAAGAGAGACTTTGGAAAGGGCAAGGAAGGGTTTCCTGGGACGGGACCAATGTTGCAGTGTGATGGTCTAGACCCCAGTCACTAATCTGTCCCTCAGTCGGGGGCTGACTCTCTGCTTGTTGTTTCAGTTACGACAACGTGAAGATTCCTGAGAGTGCGGTTCCAATCTATCGCTGCTCTGGGTGAGACCCGGCTGGTTAAAGGGTAGGTGTACCAGTATGTACAACTGATGCACTCTGTTACTTTAGCAAAGGTCAGAGTGATGATCCAGATCTCTACAGCACTACAGATAAAATAGAACAATAATAAACACAATGAATTAATAACCACAACACTAGGTAACTGTAATAGTGCAAACACCAAAGCCTGTAGTGCAACCAAAGACACAGTCGATGGAACATCGTGGTTGCTGAGGCTAGTGTGTGCAGTGTTCAACAGCCTGATAGTTGCTGGCAAGAAGCTGGTCTTGAACCTGGAGGTCGCAGTTTTCAGGCTCCTGCACCTTCTTCCCGATGGTAGCAGCAAGATGAGAGCGTGGCCAGGGTGTGGCCTCATATAACACACTTCATAGTTATAACAAGACTTCTCTGCTTTAAGTTCATCAAATTAACTTTTTGCAAAATCTGACTTTATTTTAATATTCTGATTTTACTTTAATAGTTTAATACATTTTCAATGTTTGTGTCACTAAATATGTGTGGAAGTTGAAGACTTTGTGATGTTTAATGCCAGTCAGCCTGAAGCTGAGGCAGGTGAGGGGTGGGCAATGTGTGTCCATTCAAGAGCCCAGTGACACACAGGGTGTGAGGGAGCAGCTGCTGCTGTGGGGAGTGTGGGTGGGGAGGGTGAGGGCAGCAGCTCACCGCTGACTGAGACTGAGACTGAGACTGACTGGGTCGTGATCGCTGTTACACCGGCTCCAGATTCACATTCCCTGCTGCACTGAGGGACCGGGTACATTTTACAATGTTTATAAACCTCATTGCAGGTTTCCATCCCAGTGTGGGAGACGGGGAGGTGACCAGGACAGTCTGTTTCAGCTGGTTAACACACACCTGCCACGAGCAACAGGAGATCACAATCAAAAACTGTGGTGGTTATTTTGTGTATCGTCTGAAGCCGACCCGGAGATTACAGTGTGTATTGTGCAGGTATGTTGCTCCCCATGTTGATAAAGTGGGGGTGGGGGGGGGTGGGGGTGTGAGGGGAGTAGGGGGGGTGGGGGTGTGAGGGGGGTGGGGGGGTGGGGGTGTGAGGGGGGGGGGGGTGGGGGTGAGGGTGGGGGGGGTGGGGTGTGAGGGGGGGTGGGGGTGTGAGGGGGGGGGGGGGGGTGTGAGGGGGGGCTTGTGAGGGGGGGTGGGGGTGTGAGGGGTGGGGTGTGAGGGGGGGGTGGGTGGGTGTGAGGGGGTGGGGTGTGAGGGGGGGTGGGAGGGGGTGTGAGGGGGGGGGGGGTGTGAGGGGGGTGGGGGGGGGGGGGTGTGAGGGTGTGAGGGGGGTGTGAGGGGGGGTGGGGTTTGTGGGGTGTGAGGGGGGGTGTGAGGGGGGGAGGGGGTGAATTCTGGGACGTCCCGAGTCATCAGCCCACACACAGGGCTGAATGTTGCGTTCTGTGGTCAGTGATCCCCTCACTCAGATCTCCCTCTCCCACAGTCTGGTCAAGCTGTTGTGTCTGGACATCGCCTTCCTGGCGTGACCTGTGACCTGTGACCTCCACCCCCACTCCCTGTCCCCTTCCCTATGAATGACATGTGACCCCGTCTACAGTCGGGGTCCCACATACTGTTCCAACTAGAATACCCCCTGGACCCCAATCCCCACCCCCTGTCCACTGTTCCCACCCCCAGTACTGTTGCCCCCCCACCCCCACCCCACCCCGGTTACTGTTGCCCCCCCCAGCTGGTGAACTGCCCGTGTCTGCCATGGTCCCCCCTCCCCTGGCCCCACATTGAACAGCACAGCCCACACACACACTGTGGCTGAGGGTGACCACTGAAGCTGGGCAGGATGTCCCAGGCAGAGAACCTGGCTCGTGCCAACCTGCCCCCCCCCCCCCCGCCTGACCACGGAGCCCCAATCTGAGCCCCCTACCCCTGCATCCTGATTTGTCACAGCCCTTCTGGCTGACGGCTCCTTTCATTGCTCCATTGAGAGTAAAAATTCCCCCAGGACAGAGCAGCCCCACACCCCCCTCCCGGCTATCACACCCCCCCCCCCCCCATCCCCTGTCCCCCACTCCTGCATTCTGTACCCCACCCCCCACATCCCCTCCTGCACTGGACACCCCAACCAGCCCCATCCCGCCACCTGGCCATTTCTCCACACTGCACCCACCCCCCTCCCCAGCCTGCCCCTCCCACATCACACACACTCCCCCCCCCACCCCCCCCCCACTATTCCCACCCCTCCCACCCCCTCACACACACACACTCCACTCCCCACCCCACCCCCACCTCCCCTACTCCCCCTCCCACATCACACACACACTCCACTCCCCCCCCCCCACCCCCACTGTCCCACCCCCACCCCCTCACAGCCCTCACACCACTCCCCCTCCCACATCACACACACTCCACTCCCCCCCCCACCCCCACTGTCCCACCCCCACCCCCTCACAGCCTCCCTACTCCCCCTCCCACATCACACACACCCCACTCCCCCCCACCCCCACTGTCCCACCCCCACCCCCTCACAGCCGCCAGGACGGAGCGGGGAGAAGCAGGAATGACTGGGGTGGGAGACTTGGACATGGAGCACATTGATGGGTGACAGAGCCTGTAACATTGGCCCACAGAATGAGGCGACCTGTTTACACCATTCCTACTCTGATCCCATTCTCCCCACATTCCCATCAATTGCCCCAAATTAGCACAAGGTGCTGGAGTAACTCAGCGGGTCAAGCAACGTTACTGGGGAACATGGATTTGTGACGTTTCGGGTCAGGATCTTTCTTCAAAAGGATCCCGGCCGGATGTGTCACCCATCCATGTTCACCAGAGATGCTCCCTGACCCACTGAGTTACTCCAGCACTCTGTGCTTTGTTAGTGAACCAACATCTGCAGTTCCTTGTATCTCGGACAACACATTATTGATCAACTGTTCGTGGAAACATAGTTCTTCAGTAACTGGTTGCTGGACGTCCCACATTACAACAGTAGCCAAACTCCTCGTGTAGTTCACTAACACACTCCAGTGCAGCCAGAGAGTTTCACTGGTGATATATAAAGGCAAGATTTACTGTATCAGACCAATATATCTGCCACAGCAAGTTAGCAGATGGGGTCAGCAATGGGGCAACGGTTTGAAATGGAGCGTGTGTGAGGCTTTTATATGGGGTGGTGTATCTGCGCTTGGAGAATAAAACTGAGGTGTGTCTGCTCCATGAACGGTGGAAGTGCAGCTGTGTGTATCAGAGGCTGTGTGATGACAAGTGGACATTACACTGACACTGACCATCATCTTGTGTCCCACCCACAGACTCCGTACACAGTGACCCATGAGTAATCCACACCGTCCTGGATCAGCCCTGGAGGAGCACGGATTGTTCCAACACTCAGTGCACAAATGGCCAATGGAAGTCTGATGCAAACCTTGCTGAAGGTGGTACAGATTCAACAGGTAATGTGAGGGAATTATTCCATCAAACTCAGTCAGTGAGGGAGGAGGAGGGGTGAGGACATGATGGAAGATCAGGTTGTCAGTTATCACAGAGGGACAGTGAGTAAAAACTGGGATGTGGAGCTCTCAAATTCTGTACCGTGAGAGACGGGGAGGATAGGGGCCGGGATTCAACGGGAGATTATCTGGCAGTGGGTGATATTGAAATAGGACGGGATGCAGACAGATTGTCCTCAATTCCTGGTCTCTCTCTCACTGAATAAGAGACCCCAGTTCAGGGGCTGACTCTCTGATTGTTGTTTCAGTTCTGGCGGATGGAAGATTCCCGAGACTACTGTTCCAGTGTATCACTGCTCCGGGGAGAGGCCAGGCTGGTTAAACGGTAGGATTAGAGTTTGCTACTTTGGGACTTAGCTTTTGTCAGGGAGGGTCAGACTGATGACTACGATCAGTTCAGAGGGCCGTCCACATGGACAACTAACACAAACTCCCTGAAAGTTTCTCCCCACAGTCTCTCAGCTCTGGATCTTCATGGAGTCAGGCGACAGAGCTCCAGCTCCCTGTTTCCCGGTATCGGGCTGTCGATCGGTCGGCTGCTGTCCCCTACAGACTAGACCTGGAGCAGTTTCAGCAGCTCCAATCATGCCAGTGAAGGAGCAGCTTCAAGGGAGCGTGACACACGACTGCCACTCACAGTTCATCAATTCATCAGGTCACATTGAACGACTCATACAACGCAGACACCAACCCTTTGGCCCAACTCCTCCGTGCCCAACTAGATGCCCGAAGAAAGCCAGTACCATTTGGCCCATATCCCTTGAAACCTTTCCTATCCATGCACCTGCCAAAATGTATTTTAAATATTGTAGTGGTACCTGCCCCAACTACATCTTCTAGCAGCTCGTTCCATGTTCCCACCACCCTGTGTGTTGAAACTGTTCTCCCTCCGGTTGCTATTGAATCCTTCCCCTTTCACTTTAAACCTGTGTTATCTGGTTCTTGATTCCCTGCTCTCTGGGCAAAATAAAGCCCCATTCACCCTACCTATTCCCCGTTGGATTTTATACCCTCTACAAGATCGTGCCTCAGTCTCCTGCGCTCTCATGAATAAAGTCCCAGCCGAACCAACCCCTCCCTGTAGCTCAGGCCCTGAATCCTGGCAACATCCTCGTAAATCTTCTCTGAGCCTTCCCAGCTTAAACCAACGAGGTTCCTATTTCAAAACCTTCAAATTAATGAATTCACATACACGATACTTGTTTTTTAATTTACATAAAGTTTTTAACTTCTTTATTTACAATTTTAGTTCGGACTTGTTTGACCATATTTATTCTGATTAATTTTTAAAGTTCTTCTTTAATTCCTGAATTTAAAATACATTTGGATAGGAAAGGTTCAGAGTAATATGGGCCAAATGTGGGTAGATGGGACTGGCTTAGATGAGGCATGGGGCATCGTGGATGATTGGGTGGGAGGGCCTGCTTCTGTGCTGTACCACTCTAATTGGGACTTATTATTCCCTACATACATTGCTGTGCGCAATTCAATACCTTCCCAGACGATATATCAATGCCACTAATGTTTGCAACCTGCATCAGTAAAACATGCGAGTGCTTGTTACACAGGGCCCAGACGCTCAGAATCAAGTTCTTGTAGAATCTTCCCTGTAGTCCTTCACCGCACAAAATGTTCACTGTTTTTGCAAGGCGGTGAAATGTCTCTGAATTTCACTGAAAAATAAAGGCTATTGATATTTATATCAGCTGCTCAGCCTGGGGTGTAGCTTCACTGACACAAACTAGACTTCCCACTTTTGATGTTATCCACAATTCACGCTGCCTCGAAGAAGCAGCCAACGCCATTAAAGACATCCCACCCTGGTCATTCTTCCACCTCCATGCTCCCGTTGGGAAGAAGGCACAGACGCTTGTAAACGCCCATCACCAGACTTGTTAGTCTCTGTTATCAGGATTCTGCACAGTCCTTCCATAACCTTGGGAACTGTCTGATATTGAACTTTGTCCCTGGAACTGATGTGTTACAATGTCTTCACTCTGTATCTCCCCCTTTGGCCAACCTGTTGTGCGTGAGATTGATTTGAATGTATTTATTGATAGTTTTATCGGATCTGAGTGGATGGCATGTAAAACTAATATTTTCACTGTGCCTGACTACACATGACAATAATAAACCTAAACCTAAACAAAAAACAAACCAGGGGCAGGTCTTGTTAACCAATTAACAAGGCCAATTAACTGACTCATTCACTCGTGTTTGGATGTGGGAGGAAACTGGAGCACCCAGAGAAAACCCACATGGTCACAGGAAGAAGTTGCAAACTCTACTCAGACAGTCCCCCAGGTCAGGACATAACCCGGATTGTAGACTTTAGGAGAGCTCCCCCTCCCCTCACCCCACTCACCATCATCAACACCACAGTCACATCTGTGGAGTCTTTTAAATTCCTAGGAACCATCATCTCCAAGGACCTTAAGTGGGGGGCTACCATCGACTCCACAGTCAAAAAGGCACAACAGAGGATGTACTAAGGCCTTTGCCAGCATCAACCCACGCAAAGCCACAGGGCCGGACAACATTCCTGGGTGCGTGCTAAGAGACTGCGCCGAGCAACTGAAAGATGTCTTCACAGATATTTTTAACACTTCGCTCAGCCAGGCAGTAGTGCCCAACTGTCTTAAGAGTGCCTCCATCATTCCTGTCCCGAAGAAACCAAACCCAGCCTGCCATAATGACGTTCGACCAGTGGCTTGTATCACCCATAGTAATGAAGTGTTTTGAGCGACTGGTTATGCAGCATATCAAAAATAGCCTACCTGCCGACCTAGACCCACTGCAGTTCGCCTACAGAGCCAACCGATCCACAGAGGATGCAGTCTCAACAACACTGAACCTCGTACTGCCACACCTTGATCGGAAAAATACTAATGCCAGGATGCTCTTCATAGACTTCAGCTCTGCTTTTAACACAATCATTCCGCAGCAGCTGGTGGAGAAGTTGGAGTTATTGGGGGTTGATGCTGGCACATGTAACTGGGTCCTGAACTTTCTATCGCAACGGCAGCAGACAGTCAGGGTGGGCAGTAGGACATCAAAAACCATAGCCGTGAGCACTGGCTCGCCCCAAGGCTGTGACCTAAGCCCCCTGCTGTTTAGTCTGCTTACACACGACTGTACTGCTAGACTCAACAACAACTTCATCAACAAGTTCGCTGATGACACAACAGTGGTGGGTCTCATCAGTGACAATGATGAGTCGGCGTACAGGATGGAGGTGGAGCTGCTCACAGGATGGTGCAAATCCCACAACCTCATTCTCAACGTGGGAAAAACGAAGGGGATGGTGGTTGACTTCAGGAGAGCGGGAAAACAACGCCATACACCTGTGCACATTGATGGAGCTGATGTGGAAAGGGTCAGCAGTGTGAAGTTCCTAGGACTCCACCTGTCAGATGACCTGACGTCCACGACCAACACCACAGCACTGGTCAAGAGAGCCCAGCAGCGACTACACCCTCTCCGTAGACTACGGAAAGCAGGTCTTCCCACTGCACACCTACGAACTTTTTATAGGGGGACAATCGAGAGCACATTAACCTACGGCATCACTTCCTGGTTCGGGAGCTGCAAGATGTACGAACGGCACCAACTGGACGGGATTGTGAAGACCGCCAGCAGGATTATTGGTGCTCCACTCTCTTTCCTGCTGGACATATACAGGAAGAGATGTATCAGCAGAGCCATCTCCATCATCAAAGACCCATACCACCCATCGCTTCACATATTCTCCATCCTGCCATCTGGGAAGAGGGACAGGAGCATCAGCTGCAAATCCAGCAGGATGCTCCTCAGCTTCTTCCCGCAGGCTATAAGACTGATAAACGGACTTTGCCCCCTGCCAAAGTATCGCGCACCAACCACCAACCTGGACACGCTGAAGCAGAGCCATTGTCGTGCCGCTGCCGATCGCAACTCGTGATATATGTACTTTTAGTCTTTATTTCTATTTATTTTTTACCGCACACTGAATGGACACTGGGTGAGAAACGTTTTTTCGTTTTCCTCTGGGTATGTAAGTCCTCAGAAAAATGATGATAAAGATATACAATACAATACAATACAATCCACACTTCAGGCTTCTTCGGAAAACAACCACCCAACATCATCAAAGATGACTCAATCAGGTCAGTTCTTCTTGCCTTTACTCTGATCTGCCAGAAGGTACAGAAGGTTGAAAGCTCGCATCACAGCGGAATGACTTATTTTCCATCGTTATCGAGCTTCTGCCCGATCCGTCCTTATGCCAGGATACTGTTCCATGCGTATTGCCCCCAACGTAATCAAAGACTTGTTCAGACCCGGTTAGTCTTGCTTTCCCCTACCCAAGTCCTGAAGAAGGAATAGAAGCATGAGAGCGAGCACCAACGGATTAAGCATTAGCTTATTTTCTCCATTATGAGGCTTCTGAACTGTCCCTCTGTAGATTAGTGTACAGTTCAATTCGCTTCTACCGCATTGCGGATAATAGAAATTGTCCAAGTAACTGATGCACGAAAATACACGCCAATGCTGCGAACTATATTCTGTACTCTGCATCTTTCACGTTGCTCTATTTATTTTCATAGAATGATCGAATGCTACAACATGGTAATGGGACTTCTACCCAGCTTGCACACACCGACCAATGTGCCCCATCGACACGAGTCACTCCTATCCACCTTTCGCCCACATCACTATACATCATTCCTATCCATGCAGCAGTCCAACAGACTTCACCCATACCACCGGCAACAGCCAAACACAACCTGGAAACCACGGCTGCCGGACAGGACACAAAGGTCCTACCCACCTGCACTTCCGCAAACACAACGACCTTTTTTAGGGCAAGGCCAACAGCGGCCTACATGGAAGATGCGGCCGCCACCTCGTCAACCTCCACAACGTCCACCCAAAACACCGTACGTACGGAACCGCCGCTAACCATGGAGGTAAGGGGGTCTGGTTCCTCTCACGCCGTAGCATCCCCTCCTGCAAGAATAGGTGGGTGATTGCAGGCTTTTTTTGGACATATGGAAAACTGTCACCACAGATGAGTTTATTTTACAAAGTGTTCAAGGGTATGTTATAGAATTTATTGGAGGTATAAATCCCCCTACCCAGCATTCGCCTCATAGGAAGTTTACTCTATCCCAAAAAGAGGTGGAGGCAGGACAAGCTGAAATTATACGACTAGCAGCAAAAGGGGTAATTGGCAAAACCAAGCATGAACCTATTGAGTTTGTGTCCAACATCTTCACCAGAATTAAAAAGATGGGGGATGTTGGATTATAATAGACTTAACTGAGCTGAACACTTTTGTACAATATACCCACTTCAAAATGGATACTTTTGAAACAGCTAGGCAGATGCTTTACCCAGGGTACTTTATGGCATGCATCGATTTGAAAGATGCATACTATACAGTGCCCATCTCTGAGGCTCACAGGAAATTCCTAAAGTTTGTCTGGAAGGGTCAATTATGGGAATACAAGGCATTGCCCAATGGAATCACCACAGCCCCTAGGCTGTTTACCAAATTGGTAAAACCTATATTGGCTCTTCTCCGACAACAAAATTATATAGTAATGGCATATTTGGATGATATCCTTATAGTGGGCCAGACCCTCCAATTGGAAATTCAAGGAGTGGCTGCAACCAAGGCTCTGTTCGAGAAGCTGGGGTTTGTAATCCATCCAGACAAATCAAAATTGCACCCGGTATGGGTTATGGATTATTTGGCGTTCACCCTAGACACCAATTTAATGAAGATTTCCATCCCAACCAACAAAGCTACTGCTATAATAGAAGAGTGCCACAGTCTTACTTGCGCCAGGGTACCGACCATTCGGCAAACAGCAAAAGTTATAGGCAAATTGGTAGCTACATTCCCAGCTGCACAATTCGGACCCCTACACTACCGAAATTTACAAAGAACAATGATCACAGCATTAAAAACGAATGCTGGGCACTTTGATCGGCCAATCCGGTTACCAGCAAAGGCTAGAAACGAGCTACAATGGTGGGTTGACAATATTAGAGAGTGTCACAGACCCATCATAGTGAGCAACCCCGATGTTGTGCTACAAACTGACGCAAGCGCACAAGGCTGGGGAGCAACTGATACGATGTCCAGTTACGATACTGATACGAGTCACACGGGCAACTGATACGAGTCACACGGGATAAACTATATAGAAATGCTGGGGGCATTTCATGGACTGCGGGCTTACTGTACTAATTCACGGGATTTACATGTCCGCCTTCAAATAGATAATACTACAGTGGTGGCTTACATCAATCATATGGGTGGTATCAGGTCGCTATCTTGTGATGAATTGGCTAACACAATTTGACACTGGTGCATTGAAAGGAACATTTGGATTACGGCGACCTATTTGCCTGGGAAGCTTAATACAGTGGCGGACACCAGGTCACGAGTATTCAATGACAACATCGAGTGGATGTTGAACCCCCAAATTGTTGGAGACATTATAGCTCACTATGGGACACCAGATATTGACCTATTTGCGTCCAGATTGAACCATCAGATACCAACGTATGTGTCGTGGGAACCAGACCCTGGGGCAATAGCAATGGATGCGTTTTCTATCCATTGGGGGAAATGGTTTTGCTACGCATTTCCCCCATTCTGCCTCATCAGTCGGGTATTGCAGAAAATTAAACTGGACTCTGCAACTGGCATATTGATCATTCCCGACTGGCCTACACAACCATGGTACCCGATGGTCGTTAAAATTTTAAAACAACCATGGATGGCGATTGGGAAACATCCCAAATTGATTACTCACCCCATTACGGGGGTTAGTCATCCTTGCCATGGTCATTTAAACTTGTTGGCCTGCAGGTTCTGAAAAGACCGCTCATCCGGGCAGGCATCTCGTCACGAGCCATAAACCTTATTGCTGCATCGTGCCGGGAGTCAACCCGGAAACCATACCTCACTCAAATCAGGAAGTGGGAGGTTTTCTATGCCTGGAACAACAAGTCCTCCAACTCGGCAACAATACCGGATGTGTTGGAGTTTCTGGCAGGCCTCCATTTTGATGCTGGCCTCAGCTACAGTGCCATCAACAGCGCCAGGAGTGCGCTATCCTCATACCTGGATATAGGTGTCGGCTCCAGCCACCTGGTGTCTAAACTAATGAGGGGAGTGTTCAACACCAACCCTCCGCGACCCAGATATACAGTAACGTGGGATGTGGGGATCGTGCTGACCCTACTGAGGAGCTGGGCTCCAATGGATGAGCTACCACTGAAACAGCTCACCCTCAAGGTGGTGATGCTGATGGCACTGACTACAGCCCAACGAGTCCAGACGTTACAAAAACTGTGACTGGACAGCATGGTGGCCATCCCTGGTCAAATAAATTTCTTTGTCCAAGAATTATTGAAGCAGCACAGGCCAGGGGCGCATGGGCTGCAGTTGGAGTTTCGGGCGTACCCTGTAGATGCCACTCTCTGCATAGTCACCCATCTCCACCACTACATCCGAGTTACTGGAGTTATCAGGATGAAGGAACAGGGGCTCCTCATCAGCCACAAACCTCCGCATCATCGGGTGACTGTACAGACTATCGCCAGGTGGCTCAGGGTGGTGCTGGATGCAGCAGGAGTTGCTACTAACATTTTTAAGTCTCATTCCACCAGGGCTGCATCCACATCAGCGGCGAGGGCCATGGAGGTGCCCATGGACCACATCCTCGCCACCGCGGGCTGGGCCAGTGAAGAAACCTTTCAACGGTTCTACAACAAGCCACTGGTCGCCCCTGCGACATTCGCAGAAGCTATCCTGGGAACCGCTCAGTGAATGTCTGTCCCCGAATTATTGACTTACACATTTTGAATGGATTGACTTATGCCTCAGGTTGTCACATCAAGCCATGAAAGTGCTTACTGCAGTGTGCAGGGATAGCACCCAGAAAAGCAGTACATTCCTATTTAGGGGATCAGAAGTGTTTTTGTTTAAATGTTAATGATACATTTAATATGGTACAGATTACAGACATTTTCCAGTTCATTTTAAATGGTATTTGACAATAATTCAATTATAGAGACACTAAGACTGCAACAAAAGGGAACTATGCTATCGGGTTCAACTCGGATATCGAGTTGTTAAACAGATCTTGAAACAAGTTCTCCCATTACAACCCTCTCTCAGAAAAGACCATCTGGCAGTTCTCGAGTCACGCATCTTACTATGTCACTTTGGTGTTTGCTATTTATGATTTCATACCGCTGCTTTGAAGATTGACGCGCATGCGGCCTGAAGGGTCTTCTTCACGTAATCACCCTCATGAAATCAAGATCAAACTTCAAACTGGTAAGTTCTCGTGTAATCTTACTATTAAAGGAAAAATTAGTAAGTCTTACTACTGACAATTTTACGATGGTGAAGGTGGAGCCACGCATTTTCCCTTCTACCAATTGGGGTTGTAAGGTGAACCTGATAGAGGCCATCCCACCGGGCATCCATCGCCTTTCTTACCTAATTCTGTACCATAACAAAATCACCAGGTTCAACCTTAGATGGAGTAGCTAAAGGTGGTAGTTCAATAATCTGGAATTCAAATCCCTCATTACTCTGGTCAAGGATAAAACATAATCAGACATCTCTACTGTCATACGATGAAAATTAACAACCTTTGGGGAACTTTCGTTCCATGGGGTTCGATGTGGGCGACCATACACGATTTCTGCCGGACTCAATCGTGCTCTTCCTGCTGGTACAGTGCGTACCTGGAATAATGCTACGGAAGTAATTTAAACCAGCAAGCCCCTGTTTCAGATTTCAAGTTTGGTTTTTAATGTCTGGTCAGCTCGTTGGATGAGACCAGCAGCTTGCTACCGACAGGCACAGTGTAACTGTTGCTGGATGCCCATTTGTTCACAGTATTCTTCATTTATTGTCCTACAAAATGAGGACCATTATCTGAAATTAGGCGAATAGGAATTCCATATCTAGGAATAATCGCTCTCATGAGTACTCTAACAACTGTAGAGGCTTTGTTGTCCAGTGTAGGGTAGGCTTCAATCCACTTGCTACATAACTCTAACACATATTTGTATCCCTGACATCTCTCCAACTCAATGTGGTCCATCTGGAGGGTTCCAAAGGGGCCTATGGGTCAGGGCACTTTCCCACTTCCACAGCTCTCGCCTTTCCCGGGATAATGTTGCTGACAGATCAGACAACGGCTGCTAATCCTCTGCGCCAGTGTTTGCAAACTCGGATGTCACCAGGTAGCCAATAGTGTATCGCCGGTGCTTAACACCACAGCGAGTTGCAAAGTTTACACATTCAATAACCCACATTGCAAGTTCATCGGACATACGTGTCTGTCCTGCCGGGGTAAACCACAATCTTGATATACAATCAATTATGCAACCAAGTTGCTTCCCCAATTTTACATCTTTATCAGGAGCGTCCTCCTGTAACCTAATAATGTCTTGGATAGGTGGCATTGGCTTTTCCCAGGGAGACTTATCTTTATTTACACTTTCATTCTGCCTCATCATTTTAGGTGGAACCACCCTGCGCTCCCGGGACATCTCTTTAGCATTTTGGTCAGCACGATGATTTCCGATATCTACTGGGATTTGGCCCTTAGTATGTGCACTACATTTCATCACTGAAATTTGTTGCGGCAATATTAATGCTTGTAACATATCTGACACTAATTTCCGGTGGGATATCTGTGTTCCCGCGGAAGTTAAGAATCCTCTTTTTCTCCACAACTGGCCCAAGTCATGGACCACTCCACACGCATATCTAGAGTCAGTGTAAACATGTATTCTAGAATTCTTCCCTACGATACGGGCGCTTATTAAGGCAAACAGTTCCGCTTGTTGGCCAGATAATGGTCTTTCAAAGGCAGCTGCCTCTATACTATTCCCATTCTGATTCACAATAGCATGTCCAGGAAGACTTTGACTTATGGGTCCGATAGATGCACTTCCATCCACGTATAATGTTAAGTCAGGGTCTGCCATACGTTTCCCCCTTACCCCCACCTCCGCACACAACGCCCCACACACGACACACCGACAAACATTAAAAATACACATTTGGACATACTAAAAAAACAAAAAATAGAAAATGACTAACACGCTGCTGGCAGGGCAGCCGTCTGGCAGCGCCCCCACCAATCTATGAGTACATCCCCGGTGTTTTACTCCATCGCTGCTGCCCCACAATATATCAGTGCAACAATACTGCAGTGACCATTTAGCTTAATTCAGTATAACCAGGTTCCTTTAAATGGCATCTTCCTGTAGTTATGTGGGTTGGATTTACACCTAGTCTGAAGCTTGTTTGCGGCTTGGATTCTCGCGCAGATTGGCTAGTAGTTTTAGTTTGAAGATGCATGGTGGAGAGGTCACAGCTTTCGATCATGCACCAGTTTGTCTACGAGTAAGATCAAAATGTACATTTACTAGAAGAAGTTTGGATGAATATCTCACCGTATTATCACTACAATAAAGAAACTATTAATCAAGAGACTGTGTTTGGAAGATTTCACTTCCGACGGCATTGAATGTCTCGGGGAGAGCTCGTGAGTGCGTGTCTATTATCTCCTGAACCCCTATCTTCAATCACAGTGAATAAAGATAAGAACATCGGTCACAATCAGTACTACCCCAGATTATGTCCCTCCATCAGTACTGCCTCACAGTGTGTCCCTCCATCAGAACTGCCTCACAGTGTGTCCCTCCATCAGAACTGCCTCACAGTGTGTCCCTCCATCAGTACCACCACAGTGTGTCCCTCCATCCCAACCACAGTGTGTCCCTCCATCAGAACTGCCTCACACACAGTGTGTCCCTCCATCAGTACCCACAGTGTGTCCCTCCATCAGTACAGTGTGCATCAGTCACAGTGTGTCCCTCCATCAGTACCACCACAGTGTGTCCCTCCATCAGTACCACCACAGTGTGTCCCTCCATCAGTCCCACCACAGTGTGTCCCTCCATCAGTCACCACAGTGTGTCCCTCCATCAGTACCACAGTGTGTCCCTCCATCAGTCCCACCACAGTGTGTCCCTCCATCAGTCCCACCACAGTGTGTCCCTCCATCAGTACCCCACAGTGTGTCCCTCCATCAGTCAGTCCCTCCATCAGTGTCCCTCCATGTCCCTCCATCACCACAGTGTGTCCCTCCATCAGTACCACCACAGTGTGTCCCTCCATCAGTACCACCACAGTGTGTCCCTCCATCAGTACCACCACAGTGTGTCCCTCCATCAGTACCACCACAGTGTGTCCCTCCATCAGTACCACCACAGTGTGTCCCTCCATCAGTACCACCACAGTGTGTCCCTCCATCAGTACCACCACAGTGTGTCACTGCGTCAGTTCTGCCCCATTTCAGTCCCTCCATCAGTAACACCATCAGTGGACGGAGAGAGAGCAGACCAGAGAGGGGGAATAGAGAGCGTAGGAGAGAGAGTAACAGTTCGGGGAGAGTGACATCAGTAAGGATGGAGGGAGAGAGAAAGAGAGGAGGGAGAGGTGCTGCATCATTCGCCGTTTTATTTCGGTTTAGGACAATTCTGAGGCGGCAATGTTTCTGTTCTCTGAGTGTGGTGAGTCTGTGGGTCGTGCCGCCTCAGAGGTGATGAAGGAAGGCAGAGAATGTGATTGTCCCGTGGTATAGTCAGATCTATTCCAGGCAAGCAGGGAGTGAATGGTTCCCGGGGTCAGTCAGCGGGAGTGTGGGGTTGGGGTCACAGTCAGTGAAGCCGCGATCATATTGAGGTGGTGAAGCAGCGTGGGGGGGGGGGGGGGGGCATTTTAGTCCGAGGTGATCCATTGAACTAATTCCTCAACCTGTGGACAAAGGTCGCCCAGTCCAGTCCACCTTCAAACTGGGCACCAGAAGCCCTGAGAGGGCCCCTGGAATTTGGCATTGCCTTCCTTGCTGAGTGAAACGGATTGAAGGAAACTCAGACAAAACAACATGAGGTGGAGAGTTGGATCTGATGGAGTTTGAAAACAATATCCCCTTTGCTGGAACAATGCCGCCGCTCCCAATTTCCATCCCTCAGTATCTATCGCCACAATTCCCAGTCTTTGGAGTTTCTCAATCAATTCCCTGAATAAACCACAGCCTGTCTGTCTCAGCAGGGATTTCACTCGGCTGATGTCATCTGTTTGTGAATCTTTTCTGAATCTCTATTTTTAAACTGTGTTGAAACTTCACTGTCCCGGTGGAGACGGAAAATGGTATAAAATCTCCAGGAATGTTGTGTCTGTCCCAGCATTTCATTCCGAGACATTACCGGTAGCTGACGGGGACACGTCGCTGGGCAGAGAACATGGGGCAGCATCTTTATGAAATATTGGACGTGTGTGAGAAAATCCTGTACGTGATCATTGCTGCCGTTGGAGTCCCCGGTAAGTGAGCAGAACAATTCAAGTTTTATATCTCCATCCGTGTGTTCACTGGTGTTCACCTGGTTTTCATCATGTTACACGTTCCCAACTGATGATCCTTGTACAAGAATATGTGAAGAATATCAATCCCCTCAGTGACATATTTGTGAATTAACGCTGCTGTGATTGGCCTTATTGTCAGACAGCTGAAACGAAGCCGCTTTTTCTCTCACTGCTGCTGCTGCTGCTGCTGCCGCCGGGAGGGAGGGAGCCACTAGAATGTGGTTCTTGCCTTCAGTGCCACCTTGCCCAGAGTTGTCCCAGTGCTCGGGACAGGCGGGCAGGCGGGCAGGCAGCTCTCCGGGACGGTGTGACTGGGACAGAGGGGTCACATTGTGAAGTTCACTGTGTGTGAGTTATTGATCAGAGTGAACAGCCGCTCCTGTGGACACTGTGTCTCACTCACTCACTCACTCACTCACTCACTGTGGAGTCTGTCTGTCACAGTCGGATTCCACCCACCGCCTGTTGGTCAATAATTGGATCCATCTCCTGGACCAGTGGCCGCGGATCTACCGGCGTGTGTGTGTGTGTGTGTGTGTGTGTGTTGTTACTGAACTGAACTCACTGTGGAATGAATCCATTAACGGGGCCACTCTGCTGCCGGATTCCATGTTGTCCCTGCCTTCCCTCTGGAAGCCTCCCTCCTCGTCCCCATCAGATGCCGAGTTCCCAGAGCCCTGGTTACACGCGGCCGGCCGCTCACGGTTAAGTCTGAGACTGTGAGCAGCAGCAGGATTCACTATAGAAAGGACAGTTGTACAGGGTCTTGGTGAGGCCACACCTGGAGTATTGCGTACAGTTCTGGTCTCCTAATCTGAGGAAAGACATTCTTGCCATAGAGGGAGTACAGAGAAGGTTCACCAGACTGATTCCTGGGACGTCAGGACTTCCATATGAAGAAAGACTGGATAGACTCGGCTTGTACTCGCTGGAATTTAGAAGATTGAGGGGGGATCTCATAGAGACTTACAAAATTCTTAAGGGGTTGGACAGGCTAGATGCAGGAAGATTGTTCCCGATGTTGGGGAAGTCCAGGACAAGGGGTCACAGTTTAAGGATAAGGGGGAAGTCTTTTAGGACGGAGATGAGAAAAACATTTTTCACACAGAGAGTGGTGAGTCTGTGGAATTCTCTGCCACAGAAGGTAGTTGAGGCCAGTTCGTTGGCCATATTTAAGAGGGAGTTGGATGTGGCCCTTGTGGCTGAAGGGATCAGGGGGGTATGGAGGAGAGAAGGCAGGTACAGGATACTGAGTTGGATGATCAGCCATGATCATATTGAATGGCGGTGCAGGCTCGAAGGGCCGAATGGCCTGCTCCTGCAGCTAATTTCTATGTTTCTATGTATCTATGACCATTGCGCCTATTGTAGCGGGTGGGTGGTGCTCGTTCCCTCCCTCCCCGCCCTTTACCCCACCCGCCCGTCGCCTTATCTCTCCCCCCTGAAGCAGGCAGGCAGGCAGGCGGGTCGGGCACAGTCGGAGCCGGCTCTGACATCGTTAAACTTGCAGCAGCCGCGCACCGACTCCAACACTCCTGATCTCCAGCTGAAAGTCGGGCCGGTGTTTAGTCAGCCCCGGAGACCGTGTTGTGTAAATGCCCAGTGTCCGTTCCCTTGTCTTTCCGCCCGCAGTGAATTTGGTGGCGATTGTGATCCTGTCCCGGGGAAAGTGCGGCCTCTCCACCTGCACCACTCGCTACCTGGTGGCCATGGCAGCGGCCGATCTACTGGTCCTCATCACCGAGGTCATCTTGTTTCAGCTCCGACTATCATTACTTTTACTGGAGTTTCCTGACCCTCACCCTGTGTGTAGTGTTATCACTGTACTGGTGACTGCAGCCACACGCTGTTCTGTCTGGTTCACCGTCACTTTCACCTTTGATCGCTTTGTCGCCATTTGTTGCCAGAAGCTGAAAACTAAATATTGCACCGGGAAAACTGCGGCTGTGGTTCTGGCAACAGCCGGCGTCCTGGTCTGTGTGAAAAACCTTCCCCGCTACTTCATACATGAACCCGGATGAATCATCGACAATGTCCCGTGGGGCTGTGTCACGGTGGACAGTTATTTCACTGACCCCGGGTGGGTGGCATTTGACTGGATCGACAAGGTTTTAACTCCGTTCCTCCCTTTCGCTGTAATCCTGCTGCTCAACGCTCTGACAGTCCGCCACATTTTAGTGGCCAGTCGGGTCCGGAAGGGGCTGAGGGGTGAGAGCAAGGGGGGGAACCGCAGTGACCCGGAGATGGAGAGCAGGAGGAGGTCTGTGGTTTTACTCTTCACCATCTCCGGCAGCTTCATCCTCCTGTGGCTGACGTATGTTGTAGACTTCGTCTATTATCAGATCACAGGAATTGGAAATGATCGGAATGATTCTCAATGGATCTTTAACTACGTCGGGTATTTGCTGAGGAATGTCAGCTGCTGCACCAACACATTTATTTACGCGGCGACCCAGTCCAAGTTCAGGGAGCAGCTGAAGAGCGCGGTGACATATCCGCTCACCTCAGTGCTCCGGCTCATTCATAAATCCCCGCCCTGAGCTGAGCGCATCCATCCATCCACCATCCACCCCAGAGGCGGCCGCAGTCTGTCCGCTCCGGGCTCCGGCCCCTCACATTCACCGCCGGAGACATGAGGGAGGGGGGAGAATGCGGAGAGAGAAAAGATGACCGCGGAGAGACAATAACCAGAGAGACAGAGAGAGGCGCGGAGAGAAGGTTCACCAGAGGCTGTGATTCCCTGTGAGTGTGGAGACAGAAGAGGGCTGGAGAGGTTAATACTACCACTCAGAGGGTGGATTAGAGACGGGGAGTAAAGATAGAGAAACTAACCAAAATACTTAAGGGTTGAGAGAGAGAATGGGTTAGATTGAGAGATGTTTGGGGAAAATCCAGTTGAAGGGGGCAAGGATACGGGGGGAGAGAGAGGGGAAAGAAGAGATCTTTCTTATCCATCCACAGAGAGTGGTGAGTGTCTGGGGAGGGCTACCCTCTGCCACAGAAGAGAGGGCCAGTTCAGGGGGGAGGTGAGGGAGGGAGTGGGGGGGATGAGAGAGATATAGAAGAGAGTGGGATGAGAAGGGGGAGGGAGGGATAGAGAGTGTGTGGGAGGGGAGAGGAGGTGATGGTGAGAGGTGGTGAGAGAGAGGGAGAGTGAGAGGAGAGAGGATAGATGTGTGTGTGGAGGGAGATGAATGAGAGATGTGGGGGGAGAGAGGGTAGAAAGGGGGAGAGAGGGGAGGGCAGAGAGAGAGGAGAGGGGGGAGCAGAGAGAGAGAGAGGATAGAGAGAGAAGAGAGAAGGGAGAGACGGGGGGGGAGAGAGAGAGAGAGTGGGGGGGAGAGGGGCGGAGGAGAGAGAGAGAGTGAGGGGGGGGGAGAGTGTGGAGAGGAGAGAGAGAGATAGAGAGGGCAGAGAGTCGGGAGAAGGGGAGAGAGAGAGAGAGTCGAGAGAGGAGGGGCGAGAGAAAATAGAGAGGGGAGAGGAGAGAGGGGGGAGAGAGAGAGGGGGGCAGAGAGAGAGAGAGGGGAGAGAGAGAGAGGGGGAGAGAGAGAGGCGAAGAGAGAGAGGGGGGGAGAGAGGTGAGAGAGGAGAGAGAGAGAGGCTAGGAGAGAGAGAGAGGCAGGAGGGTAGGAGCAGAGAGAGAGAGAGAGAGTGCGCGGTAGAGGAGAGAGAGAGAGGGGCAATAACAGAGAGAGGAGAGGGAAGGCGAGAGAGAGAGAGGGGAGAGAGGAGAGAGAGGAGAGAGAGAGGGGCGGTGAGAGAGGGAGAGAAGGAAAGAGAGAGAGGGAGAGAGAGTCGGAGAGGAGAGAGAGAGAGGGGGAGAGAGGGAGAGAGAGAGAGAGAGGGGCCAGAGCGAGAGAGAGAGAGAGAGAGAGAAGAGGGGGAGAGAGAGAGGGTGGGAGGCGGGAGAGAAGAGAGAGAGGAGCAGAAGATAGTGGAGAGAGAGAGGGGCAGAGTGAGAGAGATGGGGCAGAGGTGAGAGAGAGGAGAGAGAGGGGGCGCTTGTGAGAGACTCCGCTTAACTCCCTCTGCCCGTCCCCGCCTTTTCTCTCGGTTCTCTCTTGAGGAGCTCTTCTCTTGTCTGTCTCTTTTCCTGTAGTTTCTCTTCTCGTACGGCTCCTTTTTCTCTCTCTTCTTCTTGTCTCTCTCGAGCTCACTAATGGCATGTAGAGAGTAGCGTGTGCATATATCTATCTCTATATTATATTTTATATCTATCTCTCTAGTAGTCATCTCTCTCATGGCGCTTGGCAGACTAATATAGCGATATCGAGGTCGAATAGAGAGATTGTCAGAATCGATAGAGCTAGTATCTTGCTCTCTCTATCTTTCTTATTGCTTATCGTTTCCTCTCTCTATCTCTTGGTTTCTCTCGCTCTCTCTCTCTGTTGTTAGCTCTCTATGTGCCTCTCTCTCTCTTCTCTGTCATCTATCGATTCTTTTTCTTATCTCTACTCCCTTTCTTCTTATTTCCTCTTGTCATATATCTCTTTTTTTCTCTCTCTCTTTGTCTATCTCTCTCTCTTGTTTTTCCTTGCTCTTTGCTTCTCGCTTGTCCCTCTCCTCTTTTCTCTCTCTCTTTACTCCTCTCTTTTCTCCTCACTTTTCTCTCTCTCTCCTAGCCTTTCTCAACTCTCTCTGTTTCTGCTCTGCTCTAGCTTTTCTTGCTCTGCCTCCCCTTTTGTTTTCTCTCTCTCGCCAATGGCTTCGACTCCTCCCACTCCTTCGCTCGCCTTGCTCGCTTCTCGTCTCTTCGTCTTCTCTTCTGTGGAAATGTTCCTCTCGTTTTCTCTCTCGTATGCTCTTTGCCCCTCTCTCTCCTGTTCGGCTCTCTTCATTTCACGTTTCTCTCTACTGTGTCGCCCCTTTGTTCTCGCTTTAGCTCTTCTCTCTCTCTGCACGGTTTAAACCCTCGCTTCTCCATCTTCTCTATTTTGCGCTCACTCCTAGTCAATCTCTTTCCCTTCTCTCTCTCGTTTGCCCCTCTCTCTCTATTTTTTCGCTCTCCGACGCCCCTACTCTGTTCCCTTCTGTTGTTCTCGTTCTGTTTCGTGTTTCCCCCAGTCTCTCTCTTGTCTCTCTTTCTCTTTGCTCTCGCGTGCTGTCTCCTTGCTTCGCGACTCTCTCGGCTCTCTCTCCTCCGCGTCTTTTTATCTCTCTCTGCGTCTCATTCTCACATATCTCCCTCAAATGTTCTTCCTCCGCTGCTCATTTCCTCTTTTCTCTCGCTCTCCATTGTCTTATCTCTTTCACTATTGCTCACCTACATTCGTCTCTCGCGTCCCTCATCTGTTTCTGCGCTCGCCTCGTGCCTGTAGGTGCGCTGCTCTCCTTAATCTCCCATGCTCTCTCCTTTCTTTCGCGTTCTCTACTCTCTCTATTACTTTTTCGGCGTGATCTCTGGCTCCCTTTGTTCTCTCGCTCTATACTTCTCTTATCCGCCCCAGTGCTCGCTCAGACATTTCGCGTTTCACTTTTTTGCGCGTCTGCTGTTCCCCTTCCTTTCCTGCCGACTTTTTGGCCTCTTTTTCTGTGGTTGTTCTCTTTATTTTGTAATTTATGTGTCTTCTCTCATTCTTGCTGTCGTGTCTCTCTTTTTTTTATTGTGGTTTTTTTTTTTGGTTGTTTAGTGTGTGCCTGTTTGTCTGACTCGTGCTCTCGATTCCTCTCTCTCCCAGCTTTTTGTTCCCTCTTTTCGCTCTATCTCGTTTTACGCTCTCTCGTTTTTCTTGCGGTCTCTCGCGTCTTTTGTGTAGTCTACGCCTCGCTCTCTCTTCGTGTCTCTGTTACTCTGCTCTCTATCTTTTCTCTCTCGCTCTTTTCCTCGTCTCTCTTGTTTTTTTTTTCGTCCGCTCTCTCGCTCTGCATTTTTTTTTTTGTTTTGTGTCAATTTTCTGCGTCGCGCTTCTCTTCTCTCTCTCTTTCTTTCCCGCTTCTCCTTTCCGGTCTTGTGTCTCTCCTTCTCTTTTTTTTGACCTCGCCCTCTCTCTTTTTCTTTTTCTATCTTCCCTTTTGCTCGTATTGCTCTTTTACGATTGCCTGCCCCGTCTCTCTCATTCTCGTAGGTCACGGTACTCACTCCCCGCCCCATCCCTCCCCCCTCTCCCGCCTCCCTCCCACCGCGTTCCTACTTCTATCCCCTTTTCTGCTGTCTCCTCCTACTCCCGTTTGCATTCCTTCCCTTTTTCTCTTCTTTGTTTTTCCCTTTCTTAGTCTTGACTTTATTTTGTTTTCCTCTTTCTTTCTTCTTTTGCTTACAGTTTCTGTTCTAATTCCACTCTATTGTTTATTTCCTCTCTCCCTTTGCCGCCCCATCTTTTCTACTTGCCTAACTCTCATCTTCTTTATTCTGCGCTCCTTCCTCTCTCTTCTCTTTAAGTTGTGTCTGATGCTATTCTTTTTTTCGTCCTTGTTTTTCCTGTTTCCCTTCCGCTCTCTTGTCCTTTTGGTTTTTTTTCCCCTTTCCTCTTACTTTTGTCTTTGGTGCGCTGTTGTTGTTTTTCTTGTATTTTTGCCTTTTGTCTTTTGTTTTCACTTTCCCGTCTATTCTTGCCTTTTTCCTGTTCTCCGCTTTGTTCCGTTCTCTTATTCTCTCTTGCCTTGCCTTTCCTTCTTTTTCCTTTTATAGTTCTCTGCTAGTATCTTTTTTTTTCTTCCTTTCTTTTGTTCTTGTGTATTTTTTCTCTCGTCGTCTAATTTTTTTTTCTACGTGATCTTTCCTTGATTTTTTCAGTGTTGGTTTTTTTCCGCCCGTTGTTTTTTCCTCGTTCCTCTCTTTTTTGTCCTTGTTTTTTTTTTCTCCTCTCCTGTTTTTTACTTTCCCTCGCTATTTTCCTGCTCCTCTCTCTTCACTCTCTCTCGTTCCCTCTCTTATCTCTTCTCTCCCTCGTCTCCTTGTTTTCGCGCTGCTCGCGTCGCGCTCTCTCTGCCCTCTTCCGGCTCTTTCCGGCTCGCTCTCTCTCCGCCTTTTCTGTTGGGGTGTGTTGTGACTGGTCGTCCGCTGCCGCTCCGCTTCTCTTACTCTCTCCTCCTCCTTTCCCATCTCGCTGTTTTGCCTCTCCTCGCTCTCTCTGCCTATTCTTGCTCTCTTCTCTATGTCCCCTCTGCTGTTTGCTGCTCGCTCTCTTCTTCTCCCCCTCTTTCTCTCTGTCTGCCCGTTGTATGTTTTGTATCTTCTTCTTTCTTCTTGCCTTCTCCATGCTTTCGCTTCGGCTCCTCTCTCTCTCGTCCTCCTCCCCTCCCCCCCTCCCTGTTTTTTCCGCTTTCTTCTCTGCTCTTTCCTTTTTCCTTCGCTCTCTCTCTTTGCTTCTCT
>JAVHYY010000194.1:262500-298813 GCA_035221665.1 Okamejei kenojei | reverse complement strand
GAGATCATAGAGAGATAGTATTAATTGAGGAATGTTGAGGAAAAACAAGAGATTAGGAATAAACTGTGCATAGTTACACTCTGAAGGTGGAATCGATGTAGATGGGGTGGTAAAGAAAGCACTTTGGTGTGCGTTTTCGGCCTTTATTAAATCAGCGCATTGAATATAGGAGCAGGGAAGTTAATGTTATCAAATTATGTACAAGCTATTGGTGAGACACATTTTGGAGTATGGTGTACAATTTTGGTGATATTTATAGAAGGATGTAAAACAAAATAGAGAGAGTAAGAGGAGATTTACTAGAATGTTGTCTGGCTCACTACTATCAACTATGTTACTGAGAAAGGTTTGAAACATGTTAGTGTCTTTATTCTTGGATGCGCACGAAGGTTAAGGGCGGGTTTCTTTGGATGGGAGGTATTTAAATGATGAAAGGGCATTAGACAGAGTTGACGTGGTAAGCTTTTCCATAAGGGTAGGGAAGATTCAAATCAAGAGGGTATGACATGCAGAATTAAGGACGGAAGTTAGGGTACATGAGGGGGGGGAAACTTCTTTACTCAGATAGGCGGGGGTGGCTGTGTGGAATGTAGCTTCCAGCAGAGTTGTGGAGGCAGGAATCGATTTTAACATTTAAAAGTTAAAGTCGGATGGTATTCGACGGGAAGGGAATGACCAGGGGTATGGAACTGAGTGCAGTTAGATGGGACTAGGGGAAACAAGACTTGTCGGGCATGGCTGGCAGGGGCGCGCAGGGCTTGTTTCTGTGCTGTAATTGTTATATGGTTATATGGTTATAGGTAGAAGATAGACAAGGTGAGTAAAAACAGAAAACAAAAAACAAAAAAAAAAAATTAAACGGACAGAGGTGAGAAGTAAAAGATTATAATGAGAAGGAAAATGTAAAGAAAAGAGGAGATTAGGAGAGATCTAACCTATCTCATATTTTTGCCCATCTTCACCCAGTTAAAATTTATATTTCTAGGGTTATGTTATGTTGCCACACAGTATTATGCTTATATAATGTTGATAAAAGGAGTCCAAAATCTTTAAGAATTGGTCTACTTTGCCTAGGTAAGAGGAATCTATTTCTTCAAGTTGTGAGGGTTCAGATTGTTTGGATCCACCATTTTGAATGTTGGCGTATTAGGTGCGTTTTTCCAAATGTAAGTATAAATGTTTTTTTGCTGTTATTAGACCATATATTAAGCAAATGCTTCGGGGACATATAGTTAGTTTCCTTCCCTCTTCCATTGATCCAATGATAATTCAATTCAGTATTAGGGGTTAAATTTTGCTGTTAACATAGTTTTTGTAAAAATCCAAAAATTTCATTCAAAATGTATATAGTTTGCTACAAGGGTGATACGAAAGAAATTTGCTTTAGTTGGATTTTGAGTTAAACATTTGTGCAGATCGGGGGAAACATTTGAAAATATTTTTATTCATTTGTTTTCTGACTAAGTAATGTAATATATGTAAAATTTTTTATTGCATATAGGTTATGTTTACAGTTCATTGAGAACATTTGTTTACATAATAATAAATCTTTTTATTCCATCTTTATGTTATCAGTATTTTTATCCCATCTACCAGCACTCAGATTCCATTCCTTTCCGTACATTACCTATCCACTTTACTTTGTGAAATGATTAAAATTCAGATCCTATGCGCTTCCAGCACTTTGATGAAAGCCTCATTCCACACAGCCCACCACCTATGAGTAAGTAAGTCCACATCCCTCCATCGTTGACCTCCTCGAAACTTCCTGTCCTTTATCTTGATTACTTTATCCAATTATATTTAGTTCGTAATTTTTGGAATGATAAAAGTTATTCCCATTTTATCATTACATTCTCTCCATCCTTTTAATCCCTAATTCTTTCCCAATTGGGTGAAAACGTTTTATCAATAATGGATGTGGTTTGAATGAGGGATTTTATTCGGAGAAGATAATCGTGAGGTGACTACGTGACTGACGACCCGTACGCCTGGGCTTGGAACGGCATTACGTACGACGCGCAGTACTTGAGCGGTCAGTACGGAAGAGTGCAGGGCTTAGTTCAGTCGACAGGAGGTAGGTACGAACGGAGGTAAGTGCAGTTGATACAATACTTTTAGGCTTGGAGAATACTTCCGTGGCATGGTGTATTGACCAGGAGTTGTAAATGAATTTAAAAACAAGAAAGTAAAATAAGAAAGATTTTAAAATAGGAACAGAAATATTCTTGCTTAATAAAACGGAGTTTTGAAGAAAAAGAACGTCCCGGGGAGAATACCAGCGATCGGACGGATAGGAGACTTAATGTACGGTTGCGATTCCGATAATGGTGACCGTTTTAGAAAATATACGTTTAGGGAGTTTAAGATGCTCCACAAACTTTTAGGCAGGCGGGGGGTGAGGTAATTTTTAAAAGCTAAGTCACGCAGAAGGCCGTAATTTAAAAAGTTAATAAAGGCCTTCAGACGGAAAATAATGGAAATAGTTCCCCGAACCTACCCGATGGGGGTTTCACATATAAAAAGGGAAAAAAATTTGATGAAATATGGTAGGGAATATCTACTCAGTTGTTCTGAAGGTTAGTCTCCTTGGGGGGAATAAGAAAACTCAGGTGAGTAAAACATGGGCTAGGGAAATAAATGCAAAACAATGTACCATGTAAAAAATGCACTGATTTGTGGTGAATATGGTCAGTTGAAGTATCCACGGACAGCACCAAATTTATGTTAGTTTATATATTATAACTATTATATTTAGATATATATATATTATTATTACAACACAAAGGAGAATATGCGAAGAACACCTGAATAAAGATTAGTGGAGGCATTAGAAAATATATTACATGGTAAACCAGAAAAATGTAGTTGGGTCTCACTAAAAGCTTGTCTATGGTTATAAATCAGCAGGAATATGATGAGTGAGGCCAATTGAAAAATAAACATGGAAAAAAACTTCACAAAGCTGTTATGATTGAAACAGCGAATATGATTAAAACTTTTATGTCTTTCAAATGGATCAACGGTTAGAATCGTTTATGATTGTCCCTGTCTCAAATTCATATGAGTTATAGACAAGACATACTCTCATATTTAAAGTATTTCTCACAAAAGTATGGTAGTGATGGATTTATCTTCTCAGAAAAAGAAAAATAAATATAAAATAAAACGTTGTGCAAATAACTAAATCTCTTTAAAATAAAAGATTAAATTGCCATCAGTGTGTGGAGATCTCAGATGTGAAGAAATATATATAATTACCAAAGTCTGCACACGCATTGATTTGCAGATGTCAATTATCTCAGAATCAGTTTGTTAAACACACTGTATTATTTATGGAATAAAAAACTGCCTCTTTGTGTGTATGATCAAATCAACAGAATATTCGATGACAAAAAGAACAGGAATATGAATCATTTAAATTTTGGTCGGGAAAAACCTATGTGATACGAATGAAAAGATTTTGATAATGATCAAAACAAAGGCAAAGATTCTTTAAGACCTGGGGCGAAAAACATTCTAGGATCCAATGAAAGATTGATTAATGGTATCCAAAAAGACAAAAGGCAGAAGTGAGTTAATCTCCACAATAGACTTATTCCGCAACCCATATAATTGGGCAAAGAAGGCTTGAAGTTATGAAGAGGTTGCACACTACTGGTTACAGGAATGAAGTTGCATGAAATCTCCAATTGTGGGGATTACGGAGTATTATGATCATTAATGTAGTATATCAAACTAAGGAAGGATTGGTTCCACATGTATAAGAAACCTTCAAAAGAATGCTTTTAGGTTTTGTGACTCATAAAGTAACTTAATAAACGTAGGGGTACGTACTGTTATATATAGAGAATTAGACCTCTGTGTAAAGATTTTGATAGGATAACCTAAACACATACTCAAATAAGACAATTTTTTTTATATACACTTTCACAGTGTACGAACATTTTATAAAATGGAAACATCTAGACATGGAATACAGTTGCTTATTAACAACAAGTGTTAATCAAAAATACAGGTGCTTGAATTAAATTAAAGTGGCCAAGTTCCGTGCAAAGTTAAACATTGTCCAAAGAGTAAGAACAGTTCATGGCTGTGAAACAGAAATACTGTAGGAACAATTATGTGATAAAGAAGATCAGCATTTGCACTAATGATGTCTATCGGTTCTCATGGGTTATATTGATTACAGTTTAAATTGGAAGGTTATAAGAGTTCAGCTGCACACATTAGTGGCTGCACAGAATACAAACTGGTGGAAGGCACGGACCTGACTCTCCCCAAAATGTAGACCTATAGAACGCATTCTGCGGTATGGGCATTAATAAATTATTCATAATATTTACTATCTGAATCTTAGAAGTATCAAGCACCATAAGAAGGGGGAAAAGGAAAATGAGTTCCATGATACAAATATGTCTCATTGTTTTGTTGGATCATGATTTGTCCCTCATTTAGGTTTATGGATAAAGAATAAATAAAGTTCAATAGAGGAATACAGAAGCTTATAATGAATATGTATGCCTTTGTGAGAGCTTATGCAAATATCAATTTGATACGTGATCTATTAAACGTTAAATGTAAATTAAAGGTTCAACAAGCTTGCTTCAAACTATAAGATTAAAACAGCTGTTGCACACAACTGAAGTCACGTGTTACAGATGACGTAAGCTTCTTGGTGAATGTTTGGGTAAAGATAAGAGATTATTATTATTCTTATAAGGAATAAACTTTGATACGTCTCTGTGTGGGACCGCGGACAATAATACCAGAAAGTGAGCATTAAATGGATTGTCCTAAGATCATTTTCCATAACATGTGTATTAATTATTGTAAGTATAAGGAGGTTATGATTAGAAGTATCGATTGTTTTAATTATGGAAGTGTCCATGGTCGTTTCATAGATGAACAATACTCCACGGCTGTGGCTTGATGTTAAAAAACTCAAAGATTATGATCAAATAAATACAATCATGGGTTGATATGAGTAACCTGATGTGGCATTATTTTAAAGTTTAGTCCAGCTGATTTATCTCTACGGAAGAGACAATGGTATCGGAGACAACAAAATTTGTGAGGGAATTACATATCTGGTCGATTAATTAACTGGCATGTTACTTACGATTATCTGGTTGCATACAGATTATAATCACGCGTTCTTTTCGAAATGTTTCTTGTGGGTAAAACAGAGAAAAGAAAGGGAAGGTGGATGCTTTTCTCCCCTATCAATTACATGAGGAAAAAGGATGTTCTTGTGTTTCCTATTTTTGTGTTGGGATAGGGCTCGCAGTGGCTAGATGGAAATGTAGCAGGACTCACTGGCGCAGAGTGATTTTTTGGTGGCCTAATGACGGATCCTTCATGGTTTCATAAAATAGATTGAATTTGTGATGTTGAACTTACTTGGGAGGTTATTATAGTTTGCAGGAAATTTATTGAAGTTCTGGGAAGGGTCTCGACGAGAGCGTTGCCTGTCTCCTTTTCGCTCGCTTTGGTGATGCTGTCTGCTCACCCGCTGGGATCTCCAGGTTTGTGTAACCCAGCAGTATGACTTATTGTGTATCGTATAAAGCATCACGAATGACATGAAATTTGATATCGTTGATATCTGCAGGTTGACCAGGACCATTATACACACGATGATGGTCAAAGAAGTCTCTGGAATGTTTAATTAATATGAACGCAACATTAACAAGATATAATAATTATGTATTATTAAGAAGTGTTATACATAGCATATCTTTGCAGATGAAATGAAGTTATAAAAAACAATATTTTGTCTATATGAAATTGGATGTCTGTGATATAAAGTAACAAGTTGTATTTTATCGCATATTACGATATTTGTGGGTTCTGTGGGACTTGCATTTTTCTGAGTATACTAATGATAGTAGCAATAATAGGGCTCAGAGTGTTTCCATTTCTTATTAAACGGGAACAATATATTTATACGCAAGACAGTTATCAGGTGCATTCATATTATATCCGATATGTAAAGGGATTACTATATTGTAAGATATGATCATAAACTATATATAGATGTGTGTTATATATTATATATTGTTAATCTATATATATATACTAATAATTCTGTCCTCAAAATGTAAAATATTAGTTATTGTCGGACGAGATAAATATCTCCTGGAATTGCCTTAGGCAAGTGGGACTCTAACTCGATCTCATGATTTCAAAAAGTTTAAAGACATTGAAAATAGATAATGCTGATGTACTCTTTAGTATCAATATAGAGTGCAAACATTGCTAAATGTTTAGTGATAATTGCATGTGTGTACGGATTGCATTATTCATATGATGTTTATGGAATTTTTACCAAACAAAGCACAACAAAGAGGAGTCTGAAAACCAAGGATAAAATATAAGCATTTCCTGTCGGCATTAAGTTTGTGTGTGTTGTAATGTGTGACGTGGATGTTGTTGGGTGTGATGTATGTGTGTGATGTGTGTGCTTGGATGTTGGTGTTGGCTTGTGTGTGTGTGTGTGAACATTGATGAAATAGGTTGACAGTAGGTAACGAATCTCTGTGGTAAGAGATGTTATTACACACAATAAAAACGCACATTAGGTTCAGTAAAAACTGATGGGTCTTGTAGGAACTGTATTCATAGATGGTTAGAATTTGGATACCATACTCGAGTGGAACTGACACTGATAAGGTGGATAACATAGCCACTCTGTTTAATAAGGATAGATACATTCAAAGGAACTGGCAACTGGGTAATGAGACACTCGAGCATAAGATGCAAGGCCGCAGGAGGGTTGTTAATTAGGTCTAATAGTATAAAGGTACCAGTATTGGTGTAGGTTTTGGTACACGCCTAGTGTTGGGAGTTTTCTATAATTGTTGCCTTTGTGCATGCCATCAAAATTATATATATCAATGGTATTTTTGTGATAATTTGCTTTCAATGGAAGGGCTATTACTTTTTTCTCTTTATAAATAATGAAATTAATTTATCCACATTAACTTGACGGAAATGTTTGGGGGATGAAATGTGTTATTCGCTCGTTACTCTGTGTTGAATTGAAGACGGACTGTCTGTATGGAAATAAATTCTGTGTCTATCATTTACTTTTATTAGTATTGGAGAACCGAAGAGGAGATCACAATTCTTTCTCTCGTAATTTTTAGAAGTTATTTTCTATGGTTTCGTTTCTTAATTTGTATTATAATAGAATGGAATAAATTGGAGATTCTTCTTGCTATAATTGTAGGCATTGTTTAAGTTTTATCGGGGAGATAAGAAGGATCCCGCTTTATATATTTATGGGGGAAACAATCTCTTCTTTCTTACTCCATTCTTATCCAATCCTACCTCGTTGGGAGAAATCTCTGTCCCAACCAAGTAGATTATTTTTTGTAATATTCAATTCCACATGCCCAAAATAATAATGCAGATAAGTTAGGGAGTTGTCAGTCCCTGATTCTTTTTAGATGTACACAAGTAGTTTTTTTTTAAATGTCCTTGTGATTTTTAATACCATATGAAGTTTATAATATCAGAAATTAATTTTTTGAAGAAATTCTCTTCTAGGTATGTAAATTGGGATTGACTGAAATAGGTAGACAATATTTGTGGTAAGAAGATCCTTTGTTATCGCGTTTTTATTCTGCCTTATTAATGATTCGGCAGTGTCTTCCAGAAATTTAATCCGCTCATTTATATTGTCTATTTAAAGGCTCATATAGTTTGGACTGTGAGCAATGATATTCATAGACTTCCTTAGTAGTATTTTGGATAGCACCAATATTTGTAATTTTTTCTGTTGTATTGCTCTACAAGGAGAAATTTCAAAGATATGTGTTATTCGCGACTCTTGAGGTTTTTTTCAGTCCATAATCTTGCTTATTGTTCCATAATGTATTCTATATCCTGAAAAAGAGGACCAAATTTCTTTATATTAATTTTAGTATATTTGGTACTGCACTAGTTTTTCACTAGAACCTATTTGTAATATATAATAAATATGTCGTCTGCATATATGACATTTTGTTTTTGAGTGTTTGGTAAATATACTCATGATTAGTTTGGATGGCTTCTTATACTCTTCAGCTAAAAGCTCTATCAATAGTGCAAAAAAGACGGGGCCAGGATAATGTTGCACCTTGCTATTGCCCTTGACTAATAGAATTTCGGGGAGTATTATGTTATAGTCAGCTATTCTAGCCGATCGGCTTATCAGTATAGTAGTTTTAGTACTCATTTAAATAAAATTATATCCTCATATTAAATTTTTTCACTCTACATATGTCGATTTAATTATTGCACCATGTACTATCTTGATCAAAAGTTTTTCTGCATCCAATGAAATAAATTGCTAGTTCTGCTTCAGTATTATGTGAGTATTATATTAGAGATAGACAATGTTCAAATTGTTGAAATGTGTATCTCTCTTTGGTTAATGAATCTGTTTTGGTGGATTTATTAGTTTTACTAACATATTTTTCTGCCCACATAATTCTACGACTAGGTGTCATTTGTTATATTTTGTCTGGTCTGTATTTAGGTGTGCAATGTGTCTCTATTATGGCCTGTGGTCTTCTTAGATCTCTTTAATCCTTTTTTGGAATCAAGTGGTAGATAGTTGATGTTCAGTTAGTTGTTTCTGGTGTTATAGTTTTCTTTATACATGTTACGCTTTGCTATACGCTTGGAGAAATTATTTTCGATAGAATCTATTTATGTCTCGATTCGCATTACTAAAGGCCCAGTCGTGGTCCTAGGGTTTTCGCTCCCATTCTTCTAAATGAACTATTTGTCTCTTCTATTACTTGTAGTGTTAATGCTGAAGCTCCTAATGCTCTTGTTCCACCATATTGAAATTTTGAAAGATTACAGTTATGGAAAAGAAATTTGCCGGTGAAATATGGTATTAATTGCCAGGGAAGTTTATGTATATTAAATTTTAGAATAAAATTGGAGCAAATCTTTTATCTAATTCTTTAGGTGTAGTGTTATGTAATTCCCCTTTGTTCTGATTTAATTTTAGTAATTGTATTTTCGCTTGGTTTGTCCTTTTTTCGCAGTTGGCGTGATAAGGAGTTTATGAGGTTTATCACTCAAATTGCAAAAGTTTCTGGTTGTTGTTAATTTGAGAAAGAGATAATCTTCATTATTCTCGGCGCGAGTAAGAATTTTAAATTTGTAAGGATATTTTTGTATCTATTATCTATTAGTTTATCATTATGAGTTTTTGGTTCTTTTTGTTTGGAGGTTCTTTTTTTTGTCTGTTTTTTTGTCGTTTTTGGTTTGCGATTGCTTTTTATCGTTAATTTCTTGACTCTTTTTTGTTCTCTGTTTTTTATTGTCAGCGGATTCTTTATGTTATTTTTGGGTTTTTCTAAATTTAAATTGTCTGATTTCCTTGTTATAGGAGACGGCAATTTGTTACAGTATTATCTCTTTTATTTTGGAAACGCTTGGGTATGAGAGTTATAATCTCCGTACTTATAAGAGTGCCTTAAAAGTTTCCCTCATACAGAATAAGGAGGCAAGAGTCTGAAATATCTGTGGTGTATTTCATTGGTGTCAAAGAAGAAATATTCATTTGCTCTTTTTAATGATGTGCAACACTTGTGAGTATTTAAAAATAAAAACCATATGAACCTGTATATTCAATTTACAGAACAGTAACAGGCCCTCTAGGGCCCGTTCCTAATCAGTGCCAGTACCCATTTGTTTTCCCGGAGTACCTGTTAGACCTGCAACTACAGACCATTCCCTCCATTACGCCATTTCACGTCATATTAACGCTATCTAACTCTTATTCTTAGAAATGTTAAAATCGATACTGCCCTCCACCAACCTTGCATGCTGAAGCGTGATTCCACCACAGCCACCACCCTCCTGAGTGAAAAGAAGCTTCCCTCTCACGAACACCGAAACCTCTGTCCCTTAATTTTATGTCATGCCTCTGTTGTATTGAATTTCCCTACCTCAATGGGAATAAAATCAGTATTCACGTCAACTCTTGTCTATCCCACTTTATCATTTTAAGACCTCAATCTCAAAGTCCCCCCTTAACTGTTCTGACAGCTCCAAAGAACTAAAGATCTACCTTGTAGGTCACTTTTCTTGTACACATATGTGGCTGGAAAACCCTGGCAAAAAAAATTCTAGTAAAGCTCATCTGTACTCTCTTATTTTGTTGGACATACTTCCTATATCTAGGCAACCAACAAAATTGTAACAGACTCCAGAACTTGGTACTTCCATTGACTGTCACAATTTTTAAACATTACATTCCCTATACTATCATCAATGCTCTGATTTATATAGGCCAGCACCAACCAATGGCTTCTTTACACCTTATCTAACAATTATCCACAATACCACCTATCTTCAGTATTTAATCTGCATACTTATTATCCAATTTTCCACCTCATCATCAAGAATCATTGATGTTAATGAAAAAAATCAGTGGACCCATACACAGATTCTGAGGCACCCAAATGGGTAACAGGCTCTCCAAACCTCGACAAAACTGCTCACATCCTCACCATTACATCTTGACATCTCCCATATTCAGGCCCATGTTGATCACGCATCTTGTACTCCGATTAACACCCAGATTTGAACACTTCTTTAAACCAATCCTCCGAGGGGAACCCTTGTCAAAGGCGACCTTTACTGGAAATCATATTAGACAAACATCGCATGCTTTACCCTCATCAATTATCCTTAGTTACCCGCTCTCTTAATAAAATTTTCAAGAAGCTTTTGTGCAAAACATGACCTTCCAGGACACAATATCCCATGTTGATGGTTCCTGGATGCAGACTGTTTAATCAGATGTGCTTATATATATTATCTCGATAAGTATACCTTTCCATTAATTTGACCACCTCACTTGAAGTGTCTAAACTAAGTAGGTCTTTAATGCTATGGTTATATTTTTGAACCCTTTTTAAAAAATGAACAAACATGGCGCACGGTCACTGCCTAATCCTCCGGCACTATGTTTCGTTTCTTAATGTAACATTTGAAAGTATTTGCTGTCATTAGTCCCTGACTATTTCTACACTAACTTCCCTCAATGTCCTCGGGAATTTTGGGGGTTAAAACCTCAAGTGAGAAAACGAATTTGTTTTATCAGGCAGTTTCCTTCTAATTTAAAGGAAAAAAAGTGTAACGGTGATATGATCAGGAAATGATACTATTATGATATTTAGCATATTATATGTATTTGAAAACTAGTTTTGTGTCCACTAAGAAATAACAATACGTGAATACTGTTTTATGTACTGTTGAATAAGAAATGAAAAGCCTACTACTTACTGGGTTGAGCTAATTTCAACTGAACATCTGTTATATTACGTATTTTTTCATATGATGCATTTAGGAGTTCGCACTCCGTTTTATGATTTTATGTTTGTTACCTTTTTTGTTTTGCTGACTTCTATCAAATATGGATCTAAAAAACAATTCAATTCTCCCCCTATGAGTCACATTTTGATGATTAAGTTCTGAAAGTTATTAATGCCGCAATATGTTAATAAAAAATTGGCGGGTTGCTCAAAATTAGGGAGATAGAATATTTATTTATCATAAGTAAGCGGATGTGTAGAATAAATTTCACCTCGTAGACAACTATGACGTACCTCCCTCTTTATTCTGCTATAGTAATTTCTTGTAATTTGTAAATGGTATTCCGTTTGTACGAATGAATATTAGCGCGCTCTGATTAGATAGTAGACTTGAGAGTAGTTGTCGTCGCCCAATTCTCAAATTTGCCTTCAGTCTTATCTTGGTTTCTATTTCGATGTGTCTCTTGTAAAAAAATTTAATGTCACTTTTTATGTTTTATTTGGGCAAAGATTCTTACCCCTTTTATTTGGTTTATTAGCGCCCCTTGTATACATATATTTTATCTATATATTAGATATATAAATATAGAATTATCTATATTATTTATAAAGATAAATATATATAGAAAAAAAATATATATATATAATTAGTATTAGTATTATATTATATATTTACTATATCTATATATATATAAAATATATATATATAATATATATTCGGGAGGATACATTTCTAAATATTTATATTTGATATAATATATATATATAATATACTATATATTATATATATATATAATATATATTTCGTATATACTATTTATATATATATTATATTTAGTATCATCTTTATCATTATATGATTATTTATATTTATATATATATATAGTAATTGTTAATATTAATTTGTAATAATAATATATATACTTGTTACTATATATTTACTTGTTATATATTAGTAATGTATCTTACCAGGATATATTTATATGATTTTATTTATATATATAATATTTTATCATTTTTATTTTATATAGTAACTAAATATATATACTATTTATAACCAGATTCAGATCCCTTGGATAACTTCCAAGTATATGAGTCCTCGCTCCCCCCGCCATTTTACTGGCTCGCAATCTTAGGATATGTATGCAATTAGGAAATTGTTGTGTTCATAATGTTTTATTATTACTATCCCAATTTATTAATTATATGTTATGTTTCAGTATGTAAATATTTAATATCTTAAATGATAGTTCTTATATTACACTTTTTTCTCAAATTTATGTTTGTATTGCCACTAGAGAGTTTCTATTCTTTGTCAGTCCTTTTGTTGAAATGAAAACTTTTAAAATACGACCTTGAATTTAACATTCCAAAGATAAAATGCCTAGTCAGTGCCTCGAGGACTGTACGGCCATTTTAACAAGGAGACAGTCTTTTTTATATGTTAAAAAAATCCTTTCTTTGTCATTTCGTTCTCCTCGATGTTATTGTAGGAGACCGACTCCTAACGATCATGTAGTCCTCCTTTGTGTGCATTTGTGCATATTTAAATGCCTCTTCTGGATCCGTGAATGCACGTTCAACATGGTTTATAAGAAATTCTCAATTTAGCTGGGTAACACTATTCCATATCTTACTCCCGAGACATCTTTCAGTAGCCTTCTCGGGTTTGTAAACTTATATTCCTCTTTTCCACGACTTCAGCTGGAAAATCACAGAAGAATTTAGTTTGTCTTCCCTCTCCAAACACCAAATTCACACATGAGGAATCTTTTTCATAATTCCTTCCAGGGGTTGGAATGTCATAGAATTTCAAAAATAATCTTTCTGGGGAGGGGCAGTTAAGCTTGCTTGAGCCTTACGTCGATCCGGTGAGCCATATCTATTCTCGGGGCTTCAGGCAGCTTAAGCACTTGTTTGAGTAAATTGGCAGCAAATCCTCCCTGTAAAATTTTGTCCAATCTCCTTTCTTCCTTTTAATCCAATTATCCTCAAATTTTTGTCTCCTTGATCTTGCCGCCAAGTCGTACATTTATACTTCATTTTAGCAAGCTCCCTCCCAATACTTTCTTGTTCCTGTTTTATTAATTATTTATTAATTAAGTCTCTTTATCTCCTAGCCAATCTCAGTTAATCGTATTGTCCAGTTCCTTCCATAGCCACCTCAGTAGATTTTAGCATTGTATCCAGTTTTTTATTACAATCCTTATCAACCCATTTAATTGTTTTGGTCAAATCCTCTCAACTTCGACCACACGTTTGGTTAAGTCATCATTTTTCCCCATTAGCGTATCATTACCTTGTTTATTTTTTCAGAGAGGCTTTTGTCCAGCATGAGGTTCTCCTCTCGTATCAGTTTTGAAATAACTTCAGTGACTGAAGCTAATACTGACTTTTCCAGATGTTCCAGCTTTTGTTCCTCCATTAAAGGCACTTCTGTAGAAGGATTCGGGAATCAACTTCTTCTTTCTGAACTTCCAGCTGATGATTTGAGGGATTGAGGAGTTTCTTCAGTTTTTTTTTCAAAAATAGGCGATCTTGTAGCAGGCCTTTAAAAGCGGCTTTTGCTTTCGCAGCTTCTGGGCGAGGTTTCTGTCTTTTTTCATTTAAAACTGCAATTATTCTCTGTTTATCAGAGGATTTCTGATAACACACATTTAAATAGCAGCTCCGATAGTTTATTTTTCAGATACTCCCCCCCCGTTCTTCCAACTCATATTTTTGAACATTGGAAAAAACATTTCTCGTCGGGAGCAGAGCGAAACAGCGACGTCTCTCACCCCACCATTGACACCACCGGAAGTCGCTCTCCTCCTACATGAGGGAGACATTAAGCAGGCCTGCTACAAGACACTGCTGGCACAATTTCCCATTTTAGGGCCATTAGCACCATTTTGCCATATAATGAAATATTGACCTAACTACTACTGGAGCAGTAATGAATACGTTTGTCCCTCATTGTGACTTTAGTAAACTTCAGCTGGTGATAACAAGTTGTGTCAACAATGAACCTTACATGGCACTTTATAGTTTAACCATTTAACAGGATAACAGTTCTACTACTTGCACAGCTTGAATCCCATCTATATACTGTTGCCAATTATTCTAACGACTAGAAGGCTGTTTTTACAACAACAAAGCTGTTACAGAGTCCATTGACTGCAATCTATTGCCAGGCCGGCGTCAATGGCCATTGAATAGCTAAAGGTAAATCCCAATATCCCTACAAGTCTATTTGATAGCAACTTAATCTTAAACTGGATAGAGGAGCTCAAATTTCTCAAATATAGTTTGAGATTTAAACAGTGGATTTTTTAGCTAGATACATAACCAGTGTTTTTGAACTCTGTAGTCCTATTTGAATGCTTTTTTGTCATCATTTTGTTATATATTGCCTTATCCTAGAAATGCCTCCTCATCCCCATGAAACCACTGTAAAAGGGAATACTCTGCTAAGCAGCCTATTCCCATGAAGCAGCCCTGAACAGGGTACAGCTGGCGCCCCATGAAGCAGCCCTGATCAAAGGTGCTCCTGGCGCGGCTTTCCATAGGCCGTATTTTGCCATAGATGTTTGGCGTTCTCATGAAGCAGCCCCAGAGCAAAGGTGCCTGCAGGCACAGCCCTCAGTTCTCCAATAGGCTAGCCTGCCTGAACATGGCATCCCCCTAGAGCAGTCCTGATCAAAAGTATTGCTGGCACAGCCTCTCCAATAGGCTAGCCTGCCGAATAACTTGGCATCCCTATGAAGCAGCCCTGAGCAAAGGTGCTGCTGGCACGCCTCTCCAATAGGCTAGCCTGCCATAACTTAGCATGCCCCTGGAGCATTCTGAGCAAAGGTAACTGCTGGCACAGCCTCTCCAGAGATTAGGCTAGCCTGCCATAACTTGGCATCCCCATGAAGCAGCTGTGAGCAAAGGTGCTGCTGGCACAGCCTCTCCCAATAGGCTGACACTGTCATAAACTTTACTGCTGGTGTGGGCTCTCACACATTAACCCGCGCTGGACCAACTCCTGCTGTAGGAGTGTCTCTAGATTTCACATTCCTGGAGGGGAACCCTCCCAACATCTTTCTTTATCGGACTGACCATTTTTGTCAGTTGTCCCCATATCCTGGGATGACTGCAGTTTGGGAACCGCCATTGCTGGATTTTCCCCTCCCAGCAATCCATATATCTGTTTACTAAAAGTCTGATCTTGACTCACTTTTGGCTCACTGTGCTGCAATTTCCGAGAAAATGCCGCCACCTATGGCCATCATTTATGGCACCTCGCTCAGAGCCACCCTCAGGCCTTCCGGGACCAGAGGAATTTTCCCAGCGATGAAAAAATGAGAGATATGAATGTTTTTTAAAAATCCCCATTCTCTCTGTTCTCTCTGCTGCCCCCGCCGGTTGGCAGGGGGGAGGGACTATAAAACATGGGTGTCGTGCCTCACTCAGTCTCTGCCCGACCTAGGAAGCGAGAGGGTCACGGCTCTCTGAGTTTGCGAATAACACTAAACGCACGGCTACTTCATGGTGAGTTCGCTCGATGTGGCTTTCCAAATAAAATTGTTGCAACCATTTTAAAATCCAAGAGAAAACCAATAAAGATCCTTCTTTCCAAATGTATCTCCTATTTGTGACAAATGTCTCCTTCAAGAAGCAACTATAACACATTTCCTTTCGCCCTCTTGCATAAAATGACATAACTTTTGGAGTGGAATTTTTGAAATTTTTCTCAAAAACATTAAAAACAAAATTAGACCCCGACACAAAATAATTATTCTAGGAATGTCAGAAGCCTTCTCTGAGCTATCAATATTTCAAAGACGTTTCCTCAATTATGGTCTGATAACGCTGAAAAAACAAATACTCAAATTCTGGAAAACATACATCTGCCCTTCTCTCAAAATATGGATTACAAACATTTTGAAAATATGAAGACTTGTCTTAGCAGAAAAATCAGAGCATTTTTCGAAGACATGGACACCATTTCATTGATACATTACAAGGATAGTATGGTGCAACACAATTTTGGAGTTAAATCTAATTATGGGTGACGGGTGGGGAGGGATACGAGGCAGGTATATCATCACCTTTTTGTTTTTCTTTCTGTTTTTTTTTTGCCTTTTTATCTATATTACTAAAAGTCTGATCTTGACCGCTTTTGGCCCGCTGTGCTGTGATTTCAGATAGAACGCCGCCACCTACGGCCGTCATCTTTGGACACCTCACTCAGAGACCGCCTCCACCTTATGGACAAGAGGATTTTTCCCATCGGTGAAAAATGAGAGAGATATTAATGTTTTCAACATATTCCCCATTCTCTCTGTACTCTCTGCTGCCCCGGCTGGCAGCAGGAGGAGGGACTATAAAACCTGGAATTGTCGCGCCTCACTCAATTTCTGCCGAGTCCCAGGAAGTCAGAGGGTCACAGCTCTCTGAGCTGCGAATAACACTGAAGGTATTGGTTGTAAAGTGTTTGAAAATTTGCTTCTCTTGGGTTTTTAAAAAATTTGTTTACACAAATTATATTATATTGGTTGTAAAGTGTTTCCTAATTTTGTTTCTCTTGGGTTTTAAAAAAATGTTTAAACAAATTGTATTGTATTGGTTGTTAAAGTGTTTGCAAATTAGTTTCTCTTGGGTTTAAAAAAATGTTTACACAAATTGTATTGTACTGGTTGTAAAGAGTTTGCAAATTTATTTCTCTTGGGTTTTAAAATGGTTGCAACAGTGTTCGGATGAATAAAAGCGTGAATAAACAATTTATTAGATCAGAACTGTGTTTAATTTCAAACTTGGCACTCATTCTGTGATTTTCGGTTGGTTGCAAGATGGTGCCGATTACGTCATTTCCGGTGAGTGGCATGAATGGCGCCGTTGACATAATTTCCGGTTTGTGGCAAGAAAGGGATGGCGGCGAGGGCACGCGTTGCTGAATAATTCATGACTTTACTACTCTATGGTGAGTATGTTCGTTAAATGTTATTTTATTTCAGCAGCAGCAGCCTGTACAGCAGGCTTTAAAGATTCTTTTATACAATGTATATTCAACACCTTCTGAAGTTACTTGGTGTAGCGGCACCATACATGGTGAATAAAGGTGAGATATCAGGCAGGTTCAAAGTGTTGTTTTTTCAGTGGTGACACGTTAAGCTGGTGCGCTAACCATATTACAATGTTGCTGTAGCTGAGCGAGGTTGTACTCTTGGGCTCAGCTACCTGTTGACTCTCATAGGTCTCGAGGTAAGAGACCTTAAGTACCAGGACACTCCCTCTAGCCCATGACGTCACGTGCCCGCTCTCGTATCTCCTGACGAGGGTTCGAGCATAAGTGGCCTGAGTTTAGGCTGCGACAGGACCCCCCCCCCCCCCCCCCCCCCCCAGAACAGGAGGAAGGAAGAGCATGGTCGAGGGAGGCTCCTGCATGTAGGTCTGGGACACCCCGGGCATGGGTCGGGACGGAGGGCTCCACGGGCGCAGTGACGCTCTGCGTGGGCAATCCCAAAGTACCGAAGGGGTCTGGGACACCCCTGGCTTCGGTCAGGTCGGAGCTCTCCATGGGCGCAGTGATGCTCTGCGTGTGAGATCCCGATGTACCAATGGGTGCGAGGAGACCAAAGAGACACGGTCACATCTCATTGACCAGCTAAGGTAGTGTCCTGTTGCCAGTAGTCAGGCTGCAGTGACGGCATCCGGCCAGAAGGTTGGCTGTGGATGGCGGTGAGGCTGCAGTGACGGCATCCGCTGGAAGGTGGCACTGTGGATGGCGGTCAGGTAAGTTCATACTTCTCTTACGGCCGGGGCAGCCATTTTTGTAGTCAGACGTCCGCCTGCCACAGGATGGTGCGGCGGCCATCTTGCCGGCCAGATGTAGCGGACTGGTGCAGTGATTCAAGAATGGTGAGGAGCAGAAGGGCATCTATGGCAGTCGCCTCATGTAAGCCCACCCTATTGGGTGGCGAGGCCCTGGGCAGCAGTCGGTGGGGCCAGGCGTGGTGCAGGGCAGACGTGGAGTCGTGGCTGCAGTGAGGCCTGTTGCGGTGCCAGGTCTGGAGCGGTGAGCCCAGGTGAGGTGAGGCCGGTGCAAGGCCTGGAGCTGAGAGGCCCGGTGCAGTGCAGGGCCTGGAGCTGTGTTCGCAGTGCGAGGCCGGGTCTGTTGTCGGGAGCGGGAGAGCGGCAGGTACTCTCTCTCTGCTCCCAGGGCCATTGGGCATGTGTCGGCATTGCTGTGGGCAGGAGGCTGCTAGGCTCGCAGCTCCTGCAGCAGCTGGTGGGGCAGCGGCGGCTGCTAAAACCTCTCCTCTCCAGTGGTCGGCTCCTGGTAAAGTCGTGCAGGGGAGCTCGACGACAGTCACAAAAAGGCTTGGAGTGGTGTGGGGTTGGAAGTGGGGCCTGCCCCGTTGCCGGGAGCAGGAGGGCGGTGGCAGCCACAGCTTCTCATCACCGGTGAGCAGCAGCTGGTGGGGAAGAGGCGGCATACCTCACTGCAGGGCTGGGTTGGCGGCAGCGTAGTTCTGCAGGGCTGGGCAGCCGGCTGCAGACATCAGGTCTCAGGTCTCCCAAGCGTGCGTGCTTCAGGTGAGTCCAAATTTCAATTCAGACAGTCAGGGGTCACCAATATAGCGGCACCATACGTGGTAAATAAAGGTGAGACATCAGGCAGGTTCAAAGTGTTGTTTGTTCAGTGGTGACACGTTAAGCTGGTGCACTAACCATATTACAATGTTGCGGTAGCTGAGCGAGGTTGTACTCTTGGGCTTAGCTACCTGTTGACTCTCGTAGGTCTCGAGGTAAGAGACCTTAAGTACCAGGACACTCCCTCTAGCCCATGAAGTCACGTATCTCTGACGATAGGGTCTCGAGCATAAGTGGCCCGAGTTTAGACTGATGCCACCTTTTAATTTTAATTTTAATGTTGTGTGTGTGTGTGTGTGTGTGTGTGTGTGTGTGTGTGTGTGTGTGTGTGTGTGTGGTGTGTGTGTGTGTGTGTGTGTGTGTGTGTGTGTGTGTGTGTGTGTGTGTGTGTGTGTGTGTGTGTGTGTGTGAGAGAGAGAGAGAGTGTGTGTGTGGGTGTGAATGTGTGTGGGTGTGAGTGTGTGTGAAGTGTTTGCAAATTTGTTCTCTCTTGGGTTTGAAAAAATGTTTAAACAAATTGTATTGGTTGTAAAGTGTTTGCAAATTTGTTTCTCTTGGGTTTAAAAAAAATGTTTACACAAATGGGATTGTATTGGTTGTAAAGAGTTTGACAAATTTGTTACTCATGGGTATTAAAATGGTTGCAACAGTTTTTGAGTGGGAGGGTGGAGAGTGGAGGTGAGCCAGGCTGCAGCAGCGAAAATTGCCAGTGGAATGACAGCCCATTGAGGCACCGGCCTCTGTCATGCTGGCTCACGCCAAAGATGGGCTGTTCCTGCTGGGAAAAGCAGCGGGGGAAGATCTTTGGCTTCAGTGACTGTGAGAGAGCCAGCCCGGGGGAGGGGGAACAGAGCCGGGTGGCAGCTGCAGAAATCACCACCAATAGAAGAAAAACGGCGATGCTTTCGGAGTACAGCTGGGCGGCAGCAGCTGTTATGGTCGCTGGCCAACAGGAGGAGACAAAATGAGTGAGTGAAATGGGGGAGGATTTTATTTTAAAATGGGCACATAAAATGTCTAATTGTAATGAGGAGTGGATCCGTGAGTGTAAAAGTGTAATGCCTAGCGAAATGGAAAAATCTCGGAGTTTCTCCGTGAAGTTTTGGCGGAGCATGAAATGGAAGGCCAAACATCTGGCAGACATAAACACACAAACACACAAACGCACACACACACACACACACACAGTTTTTAAATTATACGAGACCAAGTGCAGACCCATTGTGAGATTGAGGGGGTGGAGAGGGATTGTGTGTGATAGACCAACACAAAGTGGTGCATAATTGTTGCAAAATAAATTTTATTACAAATAAAAAAACTGAAAAGTGTGGCGTGCAAAAGTATTCAGCCCCCCTGAGTCAATACTTTGTAGAACCACCTTTCGCTGCAATTACAGCTGCAAGTCTTTTGGGGGTATGTCTCTACCAGCTTTGCACATCCAGAGATTGAAAATTGTGCCCATTTTTCTTTGCAAAATAGCTCAAGTTCAGTCAGATTGGATGGAGAGCATCTGTGAACAGCAATTTTCCAGTCTTGCCAGAGATTCTCAATTGGATTTAGGTCTGGACTTTGACTGGGCCATTATAACACATGAATATGCTTTGATATAAACCATTCCATGGTATCTCTGGCTGTATGTTTAGGGTTGTTGTCCTGCTGGAAGGTGAACCTCTGCCCCAGTCTCAAGTCTTTTGCAGACTCTAACAGGTTTTCTTCCAAGATTGCCCTGTATTTGGCTCCATCCATCTTCCCATCAACTCTGACCAGCTTCCCTGTCCCTGCTGAAGAAAAGCTTCCCCACTGCATAATGCTGCCACCACCATGTTTCACAGTGGGGATGGTGTGTTCAGGGTGATGTGCAGTGTTAGTTTTCCACCACACATAGCGTTTTGCATTTAGGCCAAAAATTTCAATTTTGGTCTCATCAGACCAGAGCACCTTCTTCCACATGTTTGCTGTGTCCCCCACATGGCTTGTGGCAAACTGCAAACGGGACTTCTTATGGCTTTGTTTCAACAACGGCTTTCTTCTTTCCACTCTTCCATAAAGGCCCAATTTGTGGAGCGCACGACTAATAGTTGTCCTGTGGACAGATTCTCCCACCTGAGCTGTGGATCTCTGCAGCTCCTCCAGAGTTACCATGGGCTTCTTGGCTGCTTCTCTGATCAATGCTCTCCTTGCCTGGCCTGTCAGTTTAGGCGGACGGCCATGTCTTGGTAGGTTTGCAGTTGTGCCATACTCTTTCCATTTTCGGATGATGGATTGAACAGTGCTCCGTGAGACGTTCAAAGCTTGGGTTATTTTTTTATAACCTAACCCTGCTTTAAACGTCTCCACAACCTTATCCCTGACCTGTCTGGTGTGTTCCTTGTGCTTCATGATGCTGTTTGTTCACTAATGTTCTCTAACAAACCTCTGAGGCCTTCACAGAACAGCTGTATTTATACTGAGATTAGATTACACACAAGTGGACTCTATTTACTAATTAGGTGACTTTTGAAGGCAATTGGTTGCACTGGATTTTATTTAGGGGTATCAGAGTAAAGGGGGCTGAATACTTTTGCACGCCACACTTTTCAGTTTTTTATTTGTAAAAAAAATTGAAAACCATGTATCATTTTCCTTCCACTTCACAATTATGCACCACTTTGTATTAGTCTGTCACACAAAATCCCAATAAAATATATTTATGTTTGTGGTTGTAACATGACAAAATGTGGAAAAGTTCAAGGGGTATGAATACTTTTGCAAGCCACTGTATATGTATACATTGTACATGTGTGTTTCACACATACACACACACTAAATAAGTGTAAAAAGACAAAAAACAATGCCCCCAAGTCTATGTATGTAGTTGTGAGGTTTCCTTATCTGATTTGAATCTGAAGCTAAATGATGGCAAAACCACAGGAGGCAGACATGTGGGTCATGGTTAGGAAAGGCAATGGGCAGAGGCAGGCACTAGAGAGTACACCAGTGGCTGTGCAACTTGAAAATAAGTACTCCTGTTTGAGTGCTGTTAGGAGGGACAGCCTACCTGGGGATAGCAACAGCGACCTGGCCTGATGTACAGACACCGGCCCTGTTGCTCAGAAGGGTAAGGAAAAGAAGAGGAGGGCATTAGTAATAGTGGACTCTATAGTTAGGTGGTCAGATTGGCGATTATGTGGATGCAGTCCGGAGACCCGGATGGTAGTTTGCCTCCCTGGTGCCAGGGTCCGGGATGTGTCTGAACGTGTCCAAGATATCCTGAAAAGGGAGGGAGAGGAGCCTGAGGTCGTGGTACATATTGGTACCAATGACATAGGTAAAAAAAAGAGAAGAGATCATAAAAGGAGAATTTAGGGAGTTAGGAAGAGAGTTAAGGAAAATAACCGCAAAAATAACAATCTCAGGATTACTTCCTGTGCCACACAGAAGTGAAAGTAGGAATGGAGCAAGGTGGAGGATAAATGCCTGGCTGAAGGACTGGTGCAGAGGGCAGGGCTTCAAGTTTCTGGATCAGTGGAACCTCTTTTTGGGAAGGAGTTACCTGTATAAAAAGTATGGGTTGCACTTGAATCCGAGGGGGACCAGTATCCTGGCAGGGAAATTTGCAAAGGCTACTGGGGGGACTTTAAACTAGAATGGTTGGGCGGAGGGACAAATAAGGAAAGCCAGTAGACAGGGTCTCAGGCAGGAGTCAGAGAAGGGAAGCACACACACCCAACATGTAGGGGGGAAAGAAGAAAAAAATAATAAACAGAGAATAAGAGGTGGTGGGTTTCCAGGGTAAAAATCAAAAGGGGCCACTTGTCAACATAATTGTATAAGGAGTAAGAGTGTTGGAAAAACAAGCCTGAAGGCTTTGTGTATCAATGCAAGGAGCATTTGTAATAAGGTGGACGAATTGAATGTGCAGATAGCTATTAATGACCATATAACCATATAACCATATAACAATTACAGCACGGAGACAGGCCCTCTCGGCCCTTCCAGTCCGTGCCGACCATTTGTTTTCCCCTAGTCCCATCTACCTGCACTCAGACCATACCGCTCCATTCCCTTCACGTCCATATACCTATCCACTTTACTTTTAAATGTTAAAATCGATCCTGCCTCCACCACCTCTGCTGGAAGCTCATTCCACAAAGCCACCACCCTCTGAGTAAAGAAGTTCCCCCTCACGTTACCCCTAAACTTCTGTCCCTTAATTCTCATGTCATGCCCTCTTGTTTGAATCTTCCCTACCCTCAATAGGAAAAGCTTATCCACGTCAACTCTGTCTATCCCTTTCATCATTTTAAAGACCTCAATCAAGTCCCCCCCTTAACCTTCTGCACTCCAAAGAATAAAGACCTAACTTGTTCAACCTTTCTCTGTAACATAGTTGTGGGAACCCTAGCAACATTCTAGTAAATCTCCTCTGTACTCTCTCTATTTTTGTTGACATCCTTCCTATAACTAGGCGACCAAAATTGTACACCATACTCCAGAATTGGTCTTACAATGCCTTGTACAATTTTAACATTACTTCCCTACTCCTATATTCAATGCTCTGATTTTATAAAGGCCAGCACACCAAAGGCTTTCTTTACCACCCTATCTACATGCGATTCCACCTTCAGGGAACTATGCACAGTTATTCCTAGATCCCTCTGTTCCACAGCATTCCTCAATTCCCTACCATTTACCATGTACGTCCTATTTTGATTTGTCCTGCCAAGATGTAGCACTTCACATTTATCAGCATTAAACTCCATCTGCCATCTTTCAGCCCACTTTTCCAAATGGCCCAAATCTCTCTGTAGACTTTGAGAATCTACTTCATTATCCACAATACCACCTATCTTAGTATCATCTGCATACTTACTTATCCAATTTTCCACCTCATCATCCAGATCATTGATGTACATGACAAACAACAGTGGACCCAACACAGATCCCTGAGGCACCCCACTGGTCCACCGGCTTCCAACCTGACAAACAGCCATCCCACCATTACTCTCTGACATCTCCCATTCAGCCACTGTTGAATCCATCTTGCTACTCCACCATTAACACCCAAAGATTGTACCTTCTTAACCAACCTTTCCGTGGGGAAACCTTGTCAAAGGCCTTACTGAAATCCATATAGACAACATCCACTGCTTTACCCTCATCAATTTCCCTAGTTACCGCTTCAAAAAATTCAAGAAGGTTTGTCAAACATGACCTTCCAGGCACAAATCCATGTTGACTGTTCCTGATCAGACCCTGTTTATCCAGATGCTTATATATATTATCTCTAAGTATCCTTTCCATTAATTTGCCCACCACTGACGTCAAACTAATAGGTCTATAATTGCTAGGTTTATTTCTTTGAACCCTTTTTAAACAATGGAACAACATGCGCAGTACGCCAAATCCTCCGGCACTATTCCCGTTTCTAATGACATTTGAAATATTTCTGTCATAGCTCCTGCTATTTCTACACTAACTTCCCTCAATGTCCTAGGGAATATCCTGTCAGGACCTGGAGACTTATCCACCTTTATATTTTTCAAAAGTGTCAGTACTTCCTCCTCTTTGAATCTCATAGTTTCCATAGCTACTCTACTTTTTTCCCTTACCTCACAGAGTTCAATATCCTTCTCCTTGGTGAATACCGAAGAAAAGAAATTGTTCAATATCTCCCCCATCTCTTTTGGCTCTGCAGATAGCTGTCCATTCTGGTTCTCTAATGGTCCAATTTTATCCCTCGTTATCCTTTTGCTATTAATATAGCTGTAGAAACCCTTTGGATTTACTTGACTATGCTATAGTTGGGATCACGGAGACATGGCTCCAGGGGGACCAAGAATGGGAGCTGAACATCCAGGGATATTCAATATTCAGGAGGGATAGACAGAAAGGAAAAGGAGGTGGGGTAGCATTGCTGGTGAGAGAGGAGATTAATGCACTAGAAAGGAAGGACATCAGCTTGGAGGATGTGGAATTGATATGGGTAGAGCTGCGAAACTCTAAGGGGCAGAAAATGCTAGTGGGAGTTGTGTACAGGCCACCTGACAGTAGTAGTGGAGTTGGTGACGGCATCAAACAGGAAATTAGAAATGCGTGCATCAAGGGCAAAACAGTTATTATGGGTGACTTCAATCTACATATAGATTGGGTGAATCAAATGGGCAGGGGTGCTGAGGAAGGGGATTTCTTGCAATGTATGCGGGATCGTTTTCTAAACCAACATGTAGAGGAACCAACGAGAGAACAGGCTATTCTAGACTGGGTATTGAGTAATGAGGAAAGGTTAGTAAGCAGTCTTGTTGTGCGTGGCCCCTTGGGCAAGAGTGACCATAATATGTTGTTAAAGAAGGAACTGCAGATGCTGGAGAATCGAGGGTACACAAAAGGCTGGAGAAACTCAGCGGGTGCAGCAGCATCTATGGTTGAGTTCTTCATTAGGATGGAGAGTGACATAATTAAGTCAGAAACAAGGGTTCTGAACTTAAACAAAGGTAACTGAAGGTATGAGACATGAATTGGACAAGATAAACTAGCAAGTGATTCTTAAAGGGTTGACAGTGGATGTGCAATGGAAGGTATTTAAAGACTGCATGGATGAACTACAACAATTGTTCATCCCAGTTTGGCAAAATAATGAATCAGGGAAGGTAGTGCATCCATGCATAACAAGGGAAATCAGGGATAGTATAAAACAAAAGATGAAACATACAAATTAGCCAGAAAAAGCAGAAGACTGGGAGAAATTCAGAGTCCAGCAGCAGAGGACAAAGGGCTTAATTAGGAAAGGGAAAATAGATTATGAAAGAAAACTGGCAGGGAACATAAAAACTGACTGCAAAAGTTTTTATAGATATGTGAAGAGAAATAGATTAGATAAAACAAATGTAGGTCCCTTGCAGTCAGAAGCAGGTGAATTGATCATGGGGAACAAGGACATGGCAGACCATTTGAATAACTACTTTGGTTCTGTTTTCACTAAGGAAGACATAAATAATCTGCCGGAAATAGCAGAGGACAGGGGGTTAAATAAGGTAGAGGAACTGAGTGAAATCCAGGTTAGCTGGGAAATACTGCTGGGTAAATTGAATGGATTAAAGGCCGATAAATCCCCAGGGCCAGATAGTCTGCCTCCCAGAGTACTCAAGGAAGTAGCCACAGAAATAGTGGATGCATTAGTGATAATTTTTCAAAACTCCTTAGATTCTGGAGTAGTTCCTGAGGATTGGAGGGTAGCTAATGTAACCCCACTTTTTAAAAAAGTAGGGACAGAGAAAACGGGGAATTACAGACCAGTTAGTCTAACATCGGTAGTGGGGAAACTGCTAGAGTCAGTTATTAAAGATGGGATAGCAGTACATTTGGAATGTGCTGAATGCGCATAAATTCAAACTTGAATCATGGAGCGCATATTCTCAAATTGCCGACAAATGAGGATGTTGGTGTACAAACAAAAGACACAAACTGCTGGGGTAACTTCTCAAGCAGCTTCTCTGTGGCACGTGGGTAAGTGATGTTTCAGATCTGATCTGAGGAAGGATCTCAATCCGAAACACCACCTATCCATGTTCTCCAGATTTGCTGCCTGACTCGCTGAGTTACTCCAGCACTCTGAAATGTCACCAACATATGTTCTCCAGAGCTGCTGCCTGACCCGCTGAGTTACTCCAGCACTCTTTGAAATGTCACCTATCCATGTTCTCCAGAGATGCTGCCTGACCCGCTGAGTTACTCCAGCACTCTGAGAAACGTCACCTATCCATGTTCTCCAGAGATGTTGCCTGACCCGCTGAGTTACTCCAGCACTTGTCTTTTATAATGTCTCCTTGTCTAACATGTTGTGGGATGAAGTTAACTTGCATTTGACTCTAAGCATGTTCAAATTGGTTTTAAGTATTGGTATATATTCTCGTGGGTGAACTCTAGAGTCCTGATGGGAGAATATCTAATTAAACTGGATTTCAGAATGCAGACCAGGAGCCTGTTTAGAATAGTAAGATTAAATGAGAACTTACCAGTTTGAAGTTTGATCTTGATTTTATGAGGAGTTACGTTGGTGATTACGTGAAGAAGACCCGTCAGGCCGCATTCGCGTCAATCTTCAAAGCAGCGGTATGAAATAGTAAGATTAAACGAGAACTTACCAGTTTGAAGTTTGATCTTTATTTTATGAGGAGTGACGTTGAGGGATTACATGCCCTCCGCTCCCACCCTCATAATCTAAGAGATCATCTGGTAGTTCTAGTCTTCTACGAGCCTTACTATGTTACTTCGGCTATTTGTTTCTGTGTTTTCACGCCGCTGCTTTGAAGTACGACGCGCATGCGCCTGGCGGGCCTTCTTCACGTAATCCCTCAACGTCACTCCTCATAAAATAAAGATCAAACTTCAAACTGGTAAGTTCTCGTTTAATCTTACTATTTTACTTCGGAGTCACGTGAGTGACTACGTGAAGATTTCAAAGCTCTGTGTTTGCATGCCGCAGATATTAGTACAATAAAGAAGATATTGAACATTGCATGAATAATTCAATAATGATTTTAATAATAACAAACAGAGTAATGACCCCTCTGTCCCAGGGGGAAATTACAAACAATAAGTGATATAACAAAGCAATAAAATTAAAGGGAACCCAAAACAGCAGGCCCAAAACGTGGCTCTGCCTGAACTGGTTTATCGTAAAACCGAGAAAAAGTTTCCTATCTAGACCACCTTGCGGCCGCGAGGATTTGATCTAGCGGCACGTCCTGACCCTTCGCCGCGGATGTAGATGCCGCCCTGGTGGAGTGAGATTTAAACACATCAGTGTCGATACCCACAGAACTGAGCACCTGTTTCAACCATCTAGAAATAGTTTGCATGGACACGTGCTTATATGGCTTTTTGTGACTAATGAGAAGTCCTGACTCAGAACCTCTCAGACTCCTGGTTAACTCAACATATTGGGTTAAATGTTTAACGACACATAACAGTTGGTCACCAGGATATGCTTTAAACATCACCTTGATTCCAGACCTGCCTGGTCTACTTTGTTTGAGTATATCACAGACATAAAATGTAACATCATCTTGAGAAAAATGCATATAATCTATTCTTAACAAGTGCAATGTTTGGACACGTTGTGCTGAAACCAACGCCATTAACATAACCACTTTGAGTCAATTTTTGTAAAGATAAAGACGCAATTGGAGCCCATTGCCGCAGCAGTGTGAGAATTATACTGACATCCCAGATTGCTGTATATCTGGGTTGAGGAGGGTTTTTGTTAAAAATTCCTCTCATAAACCTGGATACCAATGGATGAGACCCAATAGGTTGTCGTGCTGAAGACTGCCCTAAATAAGAGAACAAAGCACTGCGAGCAGTGTTAATAGCACTATAACTAAGGTGCTCATCAAAATGCAAAGTAGCAAGGAACACCAACACATCACTTATACTAGCAGTATCATATGATATATTAGACTGTACACAGAAGCATTCCCATTTCTTAATGTGCACGAGGTATTGTTTTTTAGTGCTTGTTCTCCACTCTGCAGTCATAACCTCCATGGTCCTGTTCGATAATCCAAGGCCTTGAAATGGTCTGGCCAGAACCTGCAGACCAACAAATTGATATGGTCATGTAATGGGTGACTTTCTCCTGTAACCGGATGCACCAACAAAATGACTGCTGCTGGGGAATGCGCATGAATGGCTGTGCCATCATTCTCAGTACCAATGGGAACCATGATTGTGTTGGCCAATCTGGGACCACCAAAACTCCTTTGGCGGAGTCCCGCTCTATTTTAGTAAGACATTTCGGAATCAGGCAGAATGGAGGAAACGCATAAAAAGAATGAGTGTCCCAGTGTAACGAGAACGCATCAACAGCTACTGCACCTGGATCTGGCTCCCAGGAGACATATTTAGGCAACTGGTGATTCAGTCTGGATGCAAAGAGGTCAATATCTGGCAATCCAAATCTAGCAACAATGGTTTGAAATATGCTAACATTTAACATCCATTCTATATTGTCATTAAACTTTCTTGACCTAATGTCTGCTACCACATTATCTATGCCTGGTAGGTAGATGGCCGAAACCCGGATGTTGCGTGAAATGCACCAATCCCAGATCGTATTAGACAAATTATCACATAACACCGATCAAGTTCCTCCCATATGATTGATATATGCCACAGCTGTGGTGTTGTCAATCTGGAGTTGAACATGGAAATCTGACATGGTGGAAACATATGCTTTTAGCCCATAAAAAGCACCCAATAACTCCAGGTAATTAATACCATGTGTGTGAAGAAGCAAGTCCACTTGCTCAGTCCTTCTACCCCCACAACTAGACTCACATGTGTCTGTAGCCCCCCATCCGAGAGCGCTAACATCAGTCTGTAAAATCACTGAAGGTTAGTCCACCAAAATGTAATTGGTGGCTTGGTTAACATTAACAATCCACCACTGCAATTCTGCCAGAGCCGTGGTGAGTAACTGCATAATCCTATCAAAATGACCTGCAATCTGTTTCAATGCTTGTTCTCTTGCTCTTTGCAAATGTTGATAATGCAACCGAACTGTACTGCAGGAAAGGCTGCTACCAATTTCCCAATAACCTTTTCAACGTCTCGGATGGAAGGATATTGGGTTTGTGTAAGACGAATACAGACATTAACAATATCTATTGGCTGCTGGTAATGTAACTGTCATATGAACTGAATCCAGAATAAACCCCAAATACTCAATCTGCTGGGTTGGCTGTAACTTTGACTTAAGTGGATGGACCAAAAATCCCAATGATTCAAAGAGATTCTTAGTTGCTGTAACAGAAGCTGCAGCTGACTCTTTAGTGTTGCCAACAATTAAGATATCATCTAAATAGGGCATAACAATGTGATTGTGGGCCCTCAAGCCCCTAGCACAGGTTTCACTAATTTAGTAAATAACCCAGGCGCAGAGCTTAACCCATTAGGCAATGCTCTATATTGCCACAGCTGTCCCATCCAATTAAATTTCAAGTACCTTCGATAATCAACATGAATTGGCACTGAATAATAAGCATCTTGTAAATCAATGGTGGCCATATAACAACCCTGGGACATCAGCTGCTTTGCAGTAACGAATGTGTCCATTTTAAAATGCCTATAAAGAACTGAAGTATTCAATTGAGTGAGACCCAGAATTACTCGACAACCACCATCTTTTTTGAGTCTGGGAAAAATATTAGGCACAAATTGTTGAGGATGATGAAACTGCTTTTTTCAATCACACCTTTACGGAACAAATTCTGAATCTCCACGTTGGTTTGCTCAGTCTCCGGAACAGAAAAACACCAACACTTTTACTAGGCTTAGTCTGGAAAGGAGGATCTATCCCTGAGATAAACTCAATGGTGGACCCTGACACAGTATTTAGTATAAAGATATCAGATGTTATACAACACCACTCGTTATAAAAGAAATGTAACCGACCTCCAATAGGAGGTTGCACACCCGAATTTGTAACACAAAGTCCCTGTACCTCTGTCGGTGTTTTGGAAACCTGTTGTCTGGCCGTGTTGGGGTTATAGGGAACCTGACGTGGTGGATACCCTCGTTGCCACCCTGTTCTCCCTCTGCTGGGCCCAGCACCCGGATCGAACCTGCGGTAAATGATCCCCGACTGCCGAAGAGACGGACGAGATGTGGCCGGCTTCATTAGCCCCATAGTTTTCGCCTCCTCATCAATATCTCTAATTTGCTTGACCAGATCGGAGCCAAACAGGAGTTCAGGTGCCTGGACGTTGGTCGCCTTACAGAGTGCAGCAAATTTTTGGCTTCAAGTAGGCCTGATGGCAATTTTCCGAATGCAGTTAATTTCGAAAAAGACGTTACAAATCATAGCTAACATATCCTTCAGTAACGGAGATAACACGATCCCTCGGACCATGGTGCCAAATGCAGTGATCGTGGCCGCCACCAGTTTGAGGACGTGTTGATAACGAACCTCCTGCCCCCTCATGGAAGGACTCATAGGTGCCCATATTGCTGGGTTCACCATTGGCACTTTTAATGAAGCACAGTTAACAGGTGTTTTATATTTGCTGCTTGTCTCCTGCATGACAGATAGTTGCTGCACCAAGTAATTTATATTAGTTGCGAGGTATTCCTCCATGGCCTCACCTGTTCCCTCCGGAATAGCAAAAGACATTGCTATATCCGGTACACCCGGAGCAAGGCTCTTGTGCTCTGGTGTTTGCACATAAGCAGGGACACCAGACATAGGGTCAGCTGCATCCTGCCCCGCATCTCCCATTTGATATTCTAGGGAGGCATCCCCCAGTCCTATAACAGGCGCTGGAAGGAATTCACCACCACGGTCTCGATCTGAAACAGTCTGAAGAAGGGTCTCGACCTGAAACGTCGCCACAGTCTGAAGATGGGTCTCGACCTGAAACGTCGCCTATCTCCTTCGCTCCTTAGATGCTGCTGCACCCGCTGAGTTTCTCCAGCCTTTTGTGTAACCCTCTTCACAGGATCCCTGCTGCTCAATTGTCTGAGAAGTCTCTGTGGCTTAGCCCCTTGCTGTACCAAAAGCTGCAGCATGTGTTCCATCTGTTGCATTTTTCCCCACATCTCTTTAGCCCCTGGGGGAGAATCACCACCGTCATCTGAATCATCAGATAGTACTGGCCTGTTTGTTTTACTGGCCTGGAAGCACTTTCCACTGGTGGTAACAGTGAAACGGACCCCGGTATCGGAACTAGAGGTCCGGTTACTATCTCCCGACCCGATCGAGAATGCGGCTCGTCGCTATACACGCGCTTGGAGCGCACTCTCCGCCCGGACCGGTCCATGTTTCAACTCCAACTGACTTTGCGAGCCAGTTTTACGGAGCTAAATAACCTGCAGGAAAAGTTGCTTAACATTTACCTGCAAGTTTCTACTTACCCGCTGGTGGCGCTGTGCCCTCCAGCCCATTCGGTGTGACATGCGCGGACGTAATGACGCGCATGCGCCTGGCGGGCCTTCTTCACGTAGTCACTCACGTGACTCCGAAGTAAAATTGCTCTGTCCACATTCTGCTCTTCAGTTCGTCATGTTTATCTTTTTTTGCTTCACTTGGAACACAGAATGCCCTTGAATTAAAATTCCACTGATAAGTTTCTCCACCTTAGACTTTTAAAATGTTAATGATTATCTGCAAATGCTCAGCCGCTGACAGTGGAATAATAAAAAGAAAGGGAAAAAAAATTATGAAAGAAAACTGGCAGGGAACATAAAAACTGACTGCAAAAGTTTTTATAGATATGTGAAGAGAAAAAGATTAGTTAATTTTCTCAATTCTGTTAACCCTTGCTGTCTCCTCCCCTTCCCACCTCTCCCTCAGCCCTCGGGCCCTGGCATTCCCTCTATCTCTATCTCCATCCCCCACCCCAGTCACACCAGCTTCTCATTTTCACACCACAAACAGCTTGTTCCCTTTATCATCGATACTTTTTTGCATATCTTTCATTCATTGTTCCTTATCTCTCCACATCACCGTCTATATCTCTCGTTTCCCTGATCCCTGACCAGTCTGAAGAAGGGTCTCGACCCGAAACGTCGCCTATCTCCTTCGCTCCTTAGATGCTGCTGCACCCGCTGAGTTTCTCCAGCTTTTTGTGTACCCTAGTTAAAACAAATGTAGGTCCATTGCAGTCAGAAACAGGTGAATTGATCATGGGGAACATGGATATGGCAGACCAATTGAATAAATACTTCACTAAGGAAGACATAAATAATCTGCTGGAAATAGCAGGGGAACGGGGGTCAAATGAGATGGGGAACTGAGTGAAATCCAGTGGTGATAGATAAATTCAATGGATTAAAGGCCGATAAATCCCCAGGGCCAGATAAGCTGCATCCCAGAGTGCTTAAAGAAGTAGCCCCACAAATAGTGGATGCATTAGTGATAATTTTTCAAAACTCTTTAGAATCTGGAGTAGTTCCTGAGGATTGGAGGGTAGCTAATGTAACCCCACTTTTTAAAAAGGGAGGGAGAGGGGAAAACGGGGAAGTACAGACCAGCTAGAATAACATCGGTAGTGGGGAAAATGCTAGAGTCAGTTATTAAAGATGGGATAGCAGCACATTTGGAAAGTGGTGAAATCATTGGACAAAGTCAGCATGGATTTATGAAAGGTAAATCATGTCTGACTAATCTTACAGAATTTTTCAAGGATAAGTGGATAAGGGAGAACCAGTGGATGTGTTATATCTGGACTTTCAGAAGGCTTTCGACAAGGTCCCACATAAGAGATGCAAACTTAAAGCACATGGTATTGGAGGTTCATTATTGATGTGGATAGAGAACTGGCTGGCAGACAGGAAGCAAAGAGTAGGAGTAAACGGGTCCTTTTCAGAATACCAGGCAGTGACTAATGTACCACAAGGCTCAGTGCTGGGACCCCAGCTATTTATTATATATATTAATGATTTGGATGAGGGAATTGAATGCAACATCTCCAGGTATGCGGATGACATGAAGCTGGGGGGCAGTGTTAGCTGTGAGATGGATGCTAGGAGGCTGCAAGGTGAGTGAGTGGGCAAATGTATGGCAGATGCACTATAATGTGGATAAATGTGAGGTTATCAGTCACTTTAATAATTTCTAGAACATTAGAAACATAGAAAATAGGTGCAGGAGGAGGCCAAATTCGGCCCCGAGCCAATCATCTTGTTATGAAGGCCAACATTCCATTAGCTTTCTTCACAGCTGGCTGTACCTGCACGCCAGCTTTCAGTGACCGGTGTACAAGGACAGGGTACACAAAATGCTGGAGAAGCTCAGCGGGTGCAGCAGCATCTATGGAGCGAAGGAGATAGGCAACGTTTCGGGCCGAAACCCTTCTTGTACAAGGACACCACGTTTTGTTGTACTTCCCCCTTACCTAACCTAACCCCATTGAGATAATAATCTGCCCCCTTGTTTTTGCCCCCAAAGTGGATAACCTCACCACTCGCCACTGCCTGCCATTGTGAAAAGGACCCGTTCACTCCTACTCTTTGCATCCGGTCTGCCAACCAATCTATATTATATTGCATCTGCTTCGCATCTGCCCACTCACTCAACCTGTCCAGGTCCCCCTGCAACCTCCTAACATCCTCTCCACAGTTCACACTGCCACCCAGCTTTGTGTCATCCGCAAACTTGCTAGTGTTGCTCCTAATTCCCTCTTCCAAATCATTAATATATATGGTAAACAGTTGCGGCCCCAACACTGAGCCTTGCGGCACTCCACTCGCCACTGCCTGCCATTGTGAAAAGGACCCGTTCACTCCTACTCTTTGCTTCCGGTCTGCCAACCAATTTTCTATCATGTCAACACCCTACCCCCAATGCCATGTGCTCTAATGTTAGTCACCAGTCTCCCGTGAGGGACCTTATCAAACACTTTCTGAAAGTCTAGATATACTACATCCCATGGCACCCCTTCATCCATTTTACTTGTCACATCCTCAAAAAATTCCAGAAGATTAGTCAAGCATGATTTCCCTTTCATAAATCCATGTTGACTTGGACAAATCCTTTTACTGCATTTCCAAATGCTCCATTATTACCTCCTTAATAATTGACTCCAGCATCTTTCCCACCACCGAATTCAGACTAACTGGTCTGTAATTCCCCGTTTTCTCTCTCGCTCCTTTCTTGAAAAGGAGCATTAGCTATCCTCCAATCCACAGGAACTGATCCTGAATCTATTGAACATTGGAAAATGATCACCAATGCGTCCACTATTTCTAGAGCCACCTCCCTGAGGACCCTGGGATGCAGACCATCAGGCCCAGGGGATTTATTATCCTTCAGTCCCATTAGCCTACCCAATACTATTTCTCGCCTAATGAAAATGGCTTTCAGTTCCTCTACCCCCTTAGATCTTCTGTCCTCCAGTACATCTGGGAGATTGTTTGTGTCCTCCTTAGTGAAGACAGATCCAAAGTACCTATTCAACTGTTCTGCCATTTCCTTGTTGCCCATAATTATTTCACCCGTGTTTGCCTTCAAGGGATCCACATTTCACTTTGCTACTCTTTTTCCCTTAATATATCTAAAGAAGCTTTTACTGTCCTTCTTTACATTCCTGGCCAGCTTCCCCTCATACTTCAACTTTTCAGCCCTTATTGCCCGTTTTGTTTCCTTCTGTTGTCCTATGAAAGTTTCCCAATCCTCTGGCTCCCGGCTACTCTTTGTTGTGTTATACATCTTTTCTTTTAGTTTTATTCTATCCCTAACTTCTCTTGTCAGCCACGGTTGCCTCCTACTCCCCTTAGAATCTTTTTCCTTTTTTGATATGAAATGATCCTGCGTCTTACGAATTATGCCCAGAAATTCCTGCCATTGCTGTTCCACCGTCATTCCTGCTAGGATCCCTTTCCAGTCTACTTTGGCCAGCTCCCCTCTCATGCCTTCATAGTCCCCTCTGTTCAACTGCATCACTGCCACTTCCGATTTAACGTTCTCCTCCTCAAATTGCAGATTAAAACTAATCATATTATGATCACTACCTCCAAGCGGTTCCTTTACCTCGAGTTCTCTTATCAGTTCTGGTTCATTGGATAACACTAAATCCAGAATTGCCTTTTCTCTGGTCGGCTCTCCAGTTTTCTCTGGTTACAAGCTGCTCTAAGAATCCATCTTGGAGACATTCTACAAACTCTCTTTCTTGGGGTCCTGAACCAACCTGATTTTCCCTGTCTACCTGCATATTAAAATCCCCCATCACCACAGTGGCATTATCTTTGTTACATGCCAGTTTTAACTCCTGCTGCAACTTACACCCTACATCCGGACTACTTTGGTGGCAAAAACAGGAAAGTAGACTATTATCTGAATGGTGGCCGATTAGGAAAAGGGGAGATGCAACGAGACGTTGGTGTCATGGTACACAAGTCATTGAAAGTAGGCATGCAGGTGCAGCAGGCAGTGAAGTAAGTGAATGGTATGTTAGCATTCATAGCAAAAGGATTTGAGTATAAGAGCAGAGAGGTTCTACTGCGGTTGTATGGGGTCTTGGTGAGACCACACCTGGAGTATTGCGTACAGTTTTGGTCTCCTAATCTGAGAAAATACATTCTTGCCATAGAGGGAGTACAGAGAAGGTTCACCAGACTGATTCCTGGGATGGCAGGACTTTCATATGAAGAAAGATTCGATAGACTTGGCTTGTATTCGCTAGAATTTAGAAGATGGAGGGGGGATCTTATAGAAACTTACAAAATTCTGAAGGAGTTGGACAGGCTAGATGCAGGAAGATTGCTCCCGATGTTGGGGAAGTTCAGAACAAGGCGTCACAGTTTAAGGATAAGGGGGAAGTCTTTTAGGACCGAGATGAGAAAAACATTTTTCACACAGAGAGTGGTGAATCTGTGGAATTCTC